>CAUYQG010260191.1:0-17608 GCA_963574415.1 Tarsius wallacei | reverse complement strand
CAGCTATTCTTCCGCCTCAGCCTTCCAAGTAGCTGGAACTACAAGAGTGCGCTACCATGCCCGGCTAATTTTTGATTTAAAGATGAGGTCTCGCCAAGTTGCCCAGGAGGGCCTCGAACCCGCGGGCTCAGGCAATCCACTCACCTCAGCCTCCCAAAGCACGGGATTACAGGCTGAGCCACCAAGCCTGGCTTTATCCACTTTTTGATAGGGCTGTTTTCCCTTTTGGCATGTTTGAGATCCTTGTAGATTCTGGATGTCCGACTTTTGTTAGATATGCAGTTGGCAAATATTTTTTCCCATTCTGTAGGTTGTCTCCCCACTCTCTTAATGGTTTCTTTTGCTTTGCAGAGCTTTTCAGTTTGATAAGGTCCCACTTATCTATCTTATTTCTTATGGCATGGGTTTTTGGGATTTTGATCAGGAATTGGTTGCCTATTTCAATTTATGTAAGGATGTCTCATGCATTTTCTAAGATTCTCATAGTTTGAGGTTTCATGTTTAGGTCATTGGTCCATTTAGAGTTGCTTTTTGTGTATGTTAATAGATAAGGGTCCTGTTTCATTCTTCTGCATGGGTCAGCCAGTATTCCCAGCACCATTTACTGAATAGGTTCTCCTCTCCCCAGTGGTTGTTGGTGGAGGGCTCATCAAAGATGAATTAGTTGAGAAATTGAGGTTTTGCTTCCAGAATCTCTGTCCTGTTCCTTGGTCTATATGCCTGTTCTTGTACCAACACCAACACCAGGCTGTTTTGATTATTGTAGCCTTATAATAAAGTTTAAAATCTGGGAGTGTGATACCTCCCACTTTGTTTCTTTTACTGAGGATTGTTTTGGCTATTCATGGTTGTTTATGTTTCCATATGAATTTCTGTATTATCATTTCTGGGTCTGAGAAGATTGTTGTCAAAAGAAGACATAAGAGCAGCAAACAGATACATGAAAAAATGCTCAGCCTCAAATAAATGCAAATTGAAGCCACATTGAGATAACACCTAATTCCAGTCATGATGGCCATCAATAATAACTCAAAAAACAACAGATGTTGGAGAAGATGCAGAGAAAAGGGAACGCATCTACATGATTGGTGAGAGTGTAAACTAGTACAACCTCTGTGGAAAACAGTGCATTGATTTCTAAAATATCTAAAATTGACCTTTCATAGAACCCAGCAATCCCCCTTTAGGGAAAATACCCAGAGGAAATAAAATAAATCTACAGAAAAGATACCTGCACTCACACGTTTATTGCAACACTATTTACAATAGCAAAAATATGGATCCAACCATGCTTCCCATCAAAAGTGGACTGGATTAAAAAATGTGGTACATACACATAATGGGATATTACATAGTTATAAAGAAGGACAAAATTATGGACTTTGCAACAACTTGGATGACTTTAGAGTCTATCATAGTGATCTTCACAGAAACAAAGAACTGAATACCACACGTTCTCACTCATAAGTGAACCCTGAACATCTATCATAATACTGCATGTAAAGGATTTGCCATAGTGAGTCACCCCCAGGGAAGGGGGGCGCATAACACTAATAAGGGTACCTGATCCCAAACCAAGTAAAGTGTGAACCAATGAAAGACCCAAACTTCACCTGTATGATGACCACTTATGTATCTAAACTTGAGGTACTCCACATTTTTAAAATTTTAAAAAGAGAAAAATTTGGAGATATGAGATCATAAAGCATCTTTAAAAAGTAAATACATAAGTAAATAAATAAAACTATCATATAATGATAAAATGTATTTTTGAATCATATATCTTGTAAGAATTATATCCAAAATATATATAATTCAGTAATAGAAAGAGAAAAATATAGTTTAAAAAATAGGTAAAGAATCTGCTTATAAATTGCTCCAAATAAGGTATACAAATGGTCAATAACACACACACACACACACACACACACACACACACACACAGACGTTCAACACCAACATCTATTAGGAAAACATAAATCTAGACCAAAATTAGATACCCTTCACACACACTAAAAAGGATGTAATAATTTAAAAAAATGATAATGAGTGAAGTCAAGCATATCAAAAAATTGTACCCTGGTACATTACTGGAGAGAATATAAACTGATGCATTTGCATTGGAAAATAGTTTGGTAGTGCTTCAATATGTTAAACATGGAGTTGCCATTTGACCTAACATTCCCTTCCCCCACAAATATATCCAAGATAAATGAAAACATTGTCCACACAAAAATTTGAACATTAATATTCATAGGAATATTTATTTGTAATAGCTAAAGTTGAAAACAACCCAAATCTCCATTAACTGAAAAATAATTAAAGAAAATAACTAAAAGGTTGTGTAGTCTTACAATGGAATATTATTCAAGCAATAAAATGGCATGAAGTACTGATACGTCTACAACATGAATGAACCTTGAAGCTATTATGCAAAATTTTAAAAGCCAGTTAAACTTGCCATATATTGTACAATTTCATTTATATTAAATTTCTAGAAAAAGCAAGTCTTATATAGACCTAAACTGATAGTTTTCCAAGTGCTAGGGAGAGCTTGGTTAAGGAGCTACTGCTAAAGATGGGGTGAGGGACTCTTTGTGGGGTGATGGATTTTCTAAACGCGATTCTGAAGATGGTTGCACAACTCAGTGAGTATATAAAGAGACATTTTAAGAGAAATAATTTGATAATACATGGTATTTGAATTTATTTTATTTTAAGGGAAATAATTTGATAATACATGGTATGTGAATTATATCTAGTAAAGATGTTTCTAAAAGGAAAAATAAATCTTTCCCAGAAATGTAATTCTGAACCATATTATCACATAACTTTAACATTGCCCCTTTCCTTCTTGCATTTACTTTACTAAACATAGATAAAAGAGACAAGATAGAAAAAATAGTAAGAGTAGAATATTAGAGAATATTAACTGATGATCAATTTTAAAAGAGATGCAAAAATAACATGTAATAAACAGGTATTTGTCTATAATTGAGAATGAAGCTGCTTGATTGGCATTGGTTAGTCACCAAAAATAATAATTGTTAATATAATATCTAATACCTAATGTTTTCCTCCATCCCCTGATGACCTCACATTAAAACAAGGAAAAAGTTCTTAGAAAGCACCTGTATAATATTAATCACAGGTTTTCTTTTTTTTGGCAGTGGGGGGTGGAGGGACTGGAGTTGGTAGTGCTTGATAATTTGCCATTGTGCACTGTCTTGCTAATTACTCAAAATACCTTTCTCCCCTAGTAACCCCAAAATGTTCTGAATGGACTCCTTCAACAAAGTTAGGAGATTTTTCCATATCTCTTATACTAATACTTGGGGAACCTAAAGTTTGTAGTAGGATAGTGGCAATAAACCTCTGAAGCATAACACTTTCATTTCTTCTTGTTGTTTGTTTGTTTGTTTTCCATTCACAAAGAAATCATTAATCTTTTGACAAGACTAACACTGGGGGCATAAGAAAATTCCCATAAATATCAAATAAGAAACTCAGTCCTAACATACCACTTCACTGAAATAGGTCATACTAAAATATCAAAGTTTTATTTTTACTAAATCAAATAAGCTCATTTTGGTTCTTTTCTTTCTGTTTTTCCCTACCCAGAAGAATTCAATACATTGACCATTTTCTACTTGAAGCCTTTTTTTCCCCTTCTTATTCTTGTTGCAATTTTTTTTTGAAATTATGAAACTACTTACCTGGATGTTTAGTCGGTGTCTTTCCAACTTGGGTGATGAAGAATACAAAAATTCTGTGACCTTGACAGAGACTCCAAAAGTAATAGCTATTCTTGGGTTCCACGATAGAGCTTAGATTTTCTTCTTACATCTTTTATCTTTTACTCTCTTTCAGTTTTTGTTTTGTTTTGTTTTTATAATCCTTGAGCCAATTTATAAATATTAGATCTAACAAAAACTCAGACTTAGGCTTTCTTTGTTTCCAACCACACAATTATCCTGAATGTTAACCTACCCACTGCCTTGTCTTCAACTATAGCTTATATGTTAATTATTTTCAAATTAAAATTTCAATCCATCACTTTTCCTGTGAGCTAAAACTGTATATCTATTGTGTTTTTTCAGTGCCTTTATATCATTGTCTGAAAACACCTTGAAATAAATATTTAAAAATTGAAGTTGTATTTCATGTCTCAAAATGCCTCTTATCCAGGTTTTCTTATATATGTGAATTATATCCTCCTCTCTGCTGAGTAAGCAAAAATGAAAATATTGAGAGAAAATCATCTATCTTCTTTCTCAACTTTCACAGGCAATATCATCAAAACCTCATCATTCTTTCTCTTAAATTGGTTTTGAATCTCTTCATTTCTCATCTTTACCACGATTTTCTCAGGTTAGTAGGTCACCATCATATTTGTCTAATTACAAGAAAATACTTTCTATCTGCCCATGAGTACCATTTCACTCTTAAAATCCTTGTGATTCTTCAAACAAATTCATTCCTTCAGAAAAAAAGATGAAATTTTTAATATTTCTTGCAAAATGATTTTATTTATTTTATATTTTATTATTTTCTTCATTTTAAAGATGTGGGGTACAATTCAGAGTTAGATATACAACTGTTCATTATGTAGGCACCCTTGCTGATGTATTCCCCTCCCTCCCCAGCAGGTTTCCTCAACTGCCAGTCCCACCTCCCTTCCCAGGCAGTTTCCCACTACTGCCAATCCCTTTCTTATAATATTGTTGACTCAAATATAATCTTTACAATTGTTCAAGGTCCGTTTATGAGTAAGAACATAGGCATTCTGTTCTTTGTTTCTGTGATAGATCACTGAGTATGTTAGACTCTAAAACCATCCAAGTTAATGTGAGGTTCATATGTTTGTCCTTTTTTATGGCTGCATAATATTCCATTATGTATATGTACCACATTTTTTGATCCAGTCCAGCTTCCATGGGCAACTTGGTTGGCTTTATGTATTTGCTATTGTGAATAGAGCTGCAACAAACATACACAAACACAGTATTTTTAACATATCCTGGCACATACTATACAATGTTCATCTGGAAATGGATTTTATTTCTATAACAAAAGAGAAAACACCATAATCTAGTAGCTTTCACCTAGAAAAAAAACAGCTTTCTCCATCTTGCTGCAGAATTTTATCAATTCTCTAGAACCATGCCATGTTTTAGTTCAGAAGTCATGCATTTCTCAATATTGTGGTAAAGAGAATATCTTTGGGCCCTCTGGGAGAACAAAGCTAGTAGGTGAATGAGTGGAGTTATATATGATCAATATATCCTAACATTTCTACCTCTTTAAATCTTTGGATTCCTTCCTTTACGTTATACCACAGAATTTCTGTTGTTGTTGATGAGAAACCTGCTGTAGTTATTTTGTAGTTAATCTGTCTCTTCCATAACTTTTAGGAATATTTATTATTTTATATGTTTTTCAGTTTGTCTATAATGCAGAGTTTGAAATTTTATAATATTTAACAGTAGATAAGTTTTATGAAACCAAATACTTCTTTCTTCAGTTCTAGAAATATTTTCACCATTCTGTCTTCATTTATTATGTCCATCCTATTCATTTTATTCTCTTCTGAAACTCTTGTTAGACTATATTGGAATGCCTCCCTGTCTTTTAATTTTCCAGATTTTCTATCTTTTAATTATGCTGAAATTCTAAGAAATTTCATGAGTTCAATTTCAAATTCACTAATTCTCTCTTAAGCTCTGTCTAATATATAATTTTGACCATTTAAAAATTTTAATGCTATATTTTCATTTTTTTTTTTTTTTTTTGAGTTGGAGTCTCACTCTGTCGCCCAGACTGGAGTGCAGTGGCCGCTCCCGGCCACCGCAGCCTCGACCTGCTAGGCTCCGGCGATCCTTCCTCAGCCTTCCAAGTAGCTGGAACTACAGGCGCGTGCTACCACGCCCAGCTAATTTTTTGATTTATTGTAGAGATAAGGTCTCACTTGCCCAGGCAGGTCTCGAACCCGCGGGCTCAGGTAATCCACTCCCCTCAGCCTCCCAAAGGTGCGGGATTACAGGCTGAGCCACCGAGCCCGGCTATATTTTCATTTTTAAGATATGCTGAATTTTTTTATGCCTACATATTCTTGCTTCATAAATCCTGATTTTCTTTTGAAAACGTTACTCAGTCCTTTATTCCTTTAAGTATTTTCAACATGTCTTAAAGTCTTTTTTTTTTCAGATTACTCTGTTATTTCTGTTTTCTCAAAAGTGATTCTTCCAGTTTGTTGGATATGACAATCATGGCATTGGTTTTCCTCAGATGCTTTATTAAGAATTGTGAGCTTGTCTTCCATGATGTTTTTTTAACAGCCTAAGATATAATTTATGTACCATACAAATCACTCATTTAATGTGTATAACCCAATTGCTTTTAGAATATTTAAATACCTCTAAATCTATCACCACAGTCAACTTTTCATCCCATATGTGCCCCTGGACTATGACGCCCTCCCTGTATAGCAATTTTGCAGTTTCAATACATAGCTCCAAAGCAGGGCTTTTGTTTGAAGCTTGCTCAAGACTTAGGCTCTGAGAAAATAGAATAATACTGAGCTCTAAACTCACCACAAAGGTTTATGCCTGAATATTATGCAGGTGACTTTTCTTCCTTAGCCACTGGTAGGCACTTGTTTTTGTGTGCAATTCCAGGAGAGAAGTCTTCCTCCTTTAGATGTCCACTTACTCTGGGATTCTGATTCAGGCCCTTTGCCAATAATGGGACCCCCAACTAGAACACTGGCTTCTATCCTTGCTTGGGCATTGAAACTGTGATCTCAATGATGTTTATGAGCTTCCTCCTCCCATGGTTCATGAGGCTCCAGTCCTTACTGTGACTGTGGGTTCCCTCTACATATTTTTTCTGCTTTTTTTTAAGATAATAATTTTATTTCTGGTCCATGAAGATGTCTCTTTCTAGTGTTTTATGTGTGGATGAATTTTTAAATGTTCTATTCATCATATCTGATGTGGAGTAGACGTGTGAGATTCAGTCTACCCTCTTGCTACAGAATTGGTAAATGCCCTTTCAAACAATTTTCTGACTGTCCTCTCAGGCACTCAGAGTGTTTGTCTTGTCCTTGATGCTTCAGAATGCTCCCACTGGTGTGCCCCATTCTTTGAGACACCATCCCTATAGGGAAGGCTTTCTGGAAGCAGAATGTGTTTGCAGTTTTGATGCAAGAACCCCTGTAGAACTGAAGGACCAATCTCATCACTCGAATATACTTGCAGGTCAGAGCTATTGCTGTCCTTTAACCCTGCTCCTGTAGCATGAGAAAATGTGTGCAGTGGATCTCCTAGCAGGCTGCTGTCTATCTTCATCTACAAATATTACTCTCTGGCCTGCTAAGATAGAAGGAGCAGAGAGAATCTCATTAAAGCTGCACCTGTAGTGGGACAGAGCACCAGACTAGGGAGAAGACGTGGGATTGTAACTGATTCTATCATTAACTAGCTCTGAGGTCTTGGGAAAACCCACTTTGTTGTCTCAGCTTCTAAAACAGGAATAATGATAACAGCAGTTTATTATGGCAAATTGCTGTCCTCTTTCGTGCTGCAAGTATTTCAGAGAGAGGCAGGCTTGTGGAGCATCTGTGTTCTGGTCCCAGCTCTGCCACACCTCTAACTCACTGGGCAACTTTGGGCAACTCATACAAGATGGAAACTCTAGGAGCAAAGATTTCAACTAAAAGAAAACAAAGATGTTTCTAACAGAGTTATCTGATAACAGGCTGGGTATAAGAATGGCTAGCATTCATTATGCAATCGTTTGGTACTAAGGTGTTATGCTAAGCACTTTACATGCATTGCTTCATTTAATCTTCACAGCAATCCTCGAGTTAGATACCATCTTACAGATGAGGAAACAAAGCCCAAAGAGTTATGTAAATTGCAAATCTGGGATCTGACCCCACATCTGTGAAACCTTGCTCTGCTGTTTTGCCAGTGAAAATGCTCTGGATCAACCAGAAGCTAGATGGCTGCTGCTGGTAGGCAGTGGAGAGAAGACCACAGCAGCAGCTAGGAGATTAGGCTGGATGACTGCTCAGCCTTGAGGTTCTAAGTCTTCTGCTTCTTCAGGGCCAGTTTCTTGTAAAGTGAGAGTTAAATTTGATTGCTAGGGGTTCCTCCAAGTTTCAAAGCCCTATGACTCATGTGCTAGGGAAAGAGGACAACAGAAAAGAAATGTCAGATGTACTTTGACGTCCCAGGGTTTAGTTAGAAAAACAAGTCATGCACATAGCCCAGTTGCCCGTGACCCCGTGTTCTGCTGTGCGGGAAGGGAAAGTCAGCACGATGAACGGAAAGTGTTACAAGGAATGAGCGTGGGGGCTTGGAACGGCATGGTCTAAGTAGGTGATAGGGAAAGGAAGCAGAAAGAGTGTGTGTTTGAAAAGCCAGAGGTGTTTCTCTTTGAGAGTTTAGTGGTTACACACAGCAGCTCTATCCATGCCTTGACGGCTCCCAGACTAGCTGTCAGAGGGCACCTTTCACTCTCTCTAACCAGCTGAAGTGCCCTGGTTGTCCTGAATTCAACACCTCCACACTCTCAACTCTTCTGCCCAAGCCGGATGTGAGAGGCGAAGAGAAAGGCCACCTCCCACTCCCAGAAATCTCTTTGGGTTAGAGGCTGCCACAAATGCTAAGACAGAAACCCCAACATGTGTGTGGGTATAGTAACTTTTATTTTCCCCAAATCTTGACATTATTTTAGGGGTGTGGAGGAAGAAAGACAAGTTAGTGATAGTGATGTCCTTGATTAACTGGGGACAGAAGAATCTTTTCTTCTACCCTTCAATTTCCTTTCTCACTGAAAATTCATATATAACTGGGGGTCTTTCATGGTTTGTCAGTGATGAGAGCCAGGGGAAAGCAGAATGTCCTAGAAACACAGAGCATACATAGGAGCATGCTAGCAACAACAAGCTTGAATGTTTCCCAAGCAGGGTCTTCAGATAAAGCAGGCTTGGGGAAGGAGAGCTTTTTGGATAAACTATTGTATAACCTCACAGCATCTGTTGGGGAGTTGTCACATTTTCATGCTCAGTGGAAGTTGCCATTGGTGCTATTTCTCCATGCACAAGCAGTACAAGGAGAGGAAAAAAAGACCCTCTGGAAACTAGTTTGTAGATAAAGTGAGGCAGTCAAAGATGATTGGAATCCAGGGAAATAATAGAGAACACTTCAGTTCAACGTGGCAGATGTTTTCTGGCATCTTCTGCCTGCCCAACATTGTCCTAAATACCAATACACAGGGTCTTGGAGGTAAAGCTCTATTCGGGTAAACAAAACAAGCACACAAGAAATTCCTTTAAATCCTTACTAATGTTTGTCAGAATACTATCAAATCTCAGATTTTTTTCCCCCTTCACACATATACTTGTTCTAGAGTAAAGTGTAGCTACTAACCTTGATGTTTCAGCCTTGATTTGAACTCTATACTATTGTGGAATAAGGAGAGCTAGATTTCAAACAGAAATCATTGGATCAGTCTAGATTCCCCAGGAAGTAGAGCCTGAGGCAGAGGCTGATATGCTAACACATTATTAGGGTGTACATTTTTAGGAGTGAGAATGGGAAACGAAGAGAGAGGCAGGGCAGAGGCAGAACCAATAGGAAGGCATATTATCAAGCTGGTCACTGCTAAGTGGGACTGGTTGCTCTGTACAAAGGACTACTGCCTTGAGAAGTCCTATTATCCAGGGCTTAGAAACACCAGGGATGTGGGACAGGGGTGGAGAAAAGGCTGCTGCCTCCCACAGGCCAGAAGTTTGCGTTGCATTTATCACCCCCTGCCCCTCAAACCCACACACATACACACATACTTCTAGGTTGCTGGTGCTTTGGTGAAATTCCTGAGCAGGGGTCTACCACTGTGTCAGTAGGGAGACCCTGGGGAGGGAGGGGAAGGCAGAGGCAGTTGATGGTATCCTTGTGGAATTGGTCCACACAATTTCCAGGCAGCTAGGACAAGGGCTAGGGAAGGCTGAGAGGAGCTGTAGCAAGGCGTAAGAGGGTCTAATACACACATTATCCGCCTGCTGCTTAATAATCATTGGCCTACCACAGCTTTTCTCTCTGAATCTCCAGGTCCTGGAGAGGCCCAGAGCAAGCCCACAACTTATTTTTATTAAATAAACGGAATAAATATTGTTGAACAAATGGTCACAAAGACCCGAAACCTCTTAGACACCCCCGCCTTCCTTCTACCACCCCCCCAACCCCACACCTATCCAGTCACCAAGTCCCCCTGGTTGAGGCTCTGCCTGTGTCCCTAGCTCATGTTGGTCCTTCTCCAACCCCACCGGGTCTTCCCTCAAAGCCCATCCCACCTGCTGCCAACTTTTGTCATCCTGAAGTGTGGAGCTGATCATCCCACTGCCGATAGCCAAAGAAACCCAATCACTCCTTACCGCCTAAGAGTGAGAGAGTCTGTTTCCAGAGTCCTCTGAAAGTGCACCCCACCTCCTGGTCTCACTCCCACAGTTCCCCTCAGGGTTCCTCCCAGCTGGAATGTGCCATGCGGTTCTGTCGCTGGGGTGTGTTTTCATCCGTGCTATTTTCTCCTACTAGAAGTCTTCTCCACTGGACATAAATCTTATTCCTCTTTCAATGCCAGTGTCAAGTGTCACTCACTCTATGAAGCGTTTCCCCCTTCCTAGGCTCTTCTCTTGGTCTGAGACCCTGCAGTGCTGTTTTTTCTTTCTCTTACCACACTGAGCACTTCTCCTTTGTAATAAGACATCGTTCTCCTCCCTGCAGGGTCCTGAGTGGCTGAGGGCCGTCTTTTCTCTTACTGACCTCCTCCTAAGCACTGTCTGTCTATAGCACTAACCTGGTGTGGCATGAGCTCCCTCCACACTCACCACATTGAAGTGTGCAAGAGCTCATGGGCGCAGGCCAGGCTTCCCACACTCACCCCAGTGCTCGGTCATTCCCAGAGGCCACAGCTGGCAGCCGAGGCCCTGGGGTGGGTGCCTCCTGCTAACCTTATTCCTTTTATGGGTGGCAGTCAAAGAAAAATTTTCCCAGGCATGAGTACTGCGGAAACAGAGGCAGCTCCTGGCAGTCACCCCAAGGGAACACCAAATTTAACCCAAAAGTTGAATACAAATATATTTAAAATTTTTTAATTTCAAAAATAACATCATTACATTAAAATAGTTTACAAAATAAAGAGAATTAAAGCTCCCCTAGAGATCCATCAAACAAGCAAAACTGCTTTCTCTTTTGGCTTGTTTCTCTCAAGTCTTTGCTGTTATAACTACCTATTTTTAAAATGTATATATTTAGAGATGAGGTCTCACTATAATGTCTAGACTGGACTCCAATTATTGGTTACAAGTCATCCTCCTGCCTCAGCCTTCCGAGTAGTTGGAACTACAAATGCATGCCACCATGCCCAGCATAAATGCCTACTTTTATACACTGTAATCACAGTAAGCATACAATTTTGTATTTTACCTTTTTACAAGAATATATGACAAGCAATTTAAGGGAAATATAACACAGACAGAGACAAGAATTTGAATCCCAGTCCTACTACTTAGTAGCTGTGCAAGTTACTGAATCAGTCTCAGTTTCTTTATCTGTAAAGTGGGGTCAAATGATGTTGTAAGATTATTGTAAGGATAAAAGGGCAATTCCCAAAGTCTCTTAGTACAATTCCTAGAAAACAGTAAGCACTTAACTGAAAGCATGTTTTATTCTTATTACAAAAATATATGAGGTTTTTAAAATTGACTTTCTCCCAGCTGACTATGCCCTACACGGGTTTTTACATTGGTATTCAAATGTGCAATTTTACCTCAAACATTTGTAAACTTAAAATCCTTCAGGTTATATTTTATCTGATTTAAAGAGAAATACCAAAAAGACATCACTTTCCACCCTGCCCTGAATCTCCTTGCCGGTTGGACAGTAGCTGTTGCCCGAGGGGATTTAGCCCTGGCCGGACTGCAGAGCCCAGGCCAAAGAACACTCCTGAAAAGGTTAGTGCGAGGTTCACACTTTCTCTCTGAGGAATCCTTTATTAGCAAGTAAATGTCCCATAAAGGCCTTAAATCAAGGCAATGGAAAATTCAGCCAGGCTGAAGGGACTCAGGGGACTTGCTTGTTTGCAAGCCATGACCTCCCCAGGGCTGTGCTGCCCTTACCAGTAAGTGGAGGAGGCAGGTGCCAGCCTGAGGTGACTTCAGAGTAGAAATATATTCATTGCCAAAAATCATCTACCCACCCACCTCCATGGCTTGATGAAATGCTTGGAAGCATCATTATTGGTCATTCCTTCAGTCTAAGGCTTTGAAGATAATGTAACTATAGATATCGTATGTATGGCTGGCAATAGCTTGATTAATCAGCTTATTCATCTGCACCTCATTGCAATTCTGATAATAGGCTCCCACCTCATACTCTATCCAAGACTCTTTCCTGGTGCCCTGCTTAGTAACCCAGGCCTGAGGATGAAGCTTTGCTTTGCCCAGGTCAGACTCCCTTCCCTGAGTCTGGAGGTCTAGCTCCAGATCCAGATCCAGCTGAGACATGTCCCTGACAGTGCCTGCCTGCCTGGTGTCTTGCACAACCCTTGTGGCCTGGCTACCCTGCCGACGTGCTCCTCCACCTTCCTCACTCCCTGCCTCTCTTTGTACTTTGTTTCTCTGTTTTGACTTCACTTGACTTCACTCACTGATGCCAAGGCCACTCTGGACCACACCCTGCTGGCTCCTTTTCCAGCTTCTTTGGATATAGTCTTCTGCCTGTCAGCCCGGACTCCCTGCTGGGGCCAACAGCCAGCTCTGTCCCCAAGCACCCCTGCCACCCATCCTCAGTCCTACCCCAGGGAATAGGCCTAATTTAGAAGGCCCCAAGTGTGCTATAAGAATTGATACTGGTAGAAATAATAGTTGCAACATCAAACAGAACTTTTTGGAACTTAATGCGTGATGTTGACTTGTTTTAATTCAGATCATATATAATGCTCCTTCTGCTTCCTTGAGTGAAAAGATTTCCGTCCCTTGAATTTTTTACAGAAAAAGATATGTGTGTTTTGCAATAGTTGGTGCCTAACACTGTTGTTTTAGGTGCTGCTTGAATTCTATGCTTTTCAAAAATGTGGGACCAGACTAAGATATGGAACAGCTGTACTCTGAGGTTTCCTGGAAGGAATTTGGATTCGCTCACGTGAGTTTTTCTCCTACTCATAAGTGGCTGAAGTCTAAGCTGTCAGATCTCAGCTTGAACTTACCTCCTCAGAAAGGACTTTCTGTCACACTGTCTGAAGAAGGTCCCTTGCCCCACTTTGGTAGCCCCTTATTTGCTTTCTTCATGGCACTTGTCACAAATTGAAAGTATATTTGTTTACTTGTGTCAGAGTGTCTTGCCCACTAGACTGTAAGCTCCAAGAGGCTGGAGCCACGTCTGGTTTACAAAATTGTATTCCTAACCCCTAACAGAATGCCTAGCTCAAAATAGCTATTCAATAATTATTTGTTCTTTGTGTTTTTTGAGACAGGAATCTCGCTCTGTCGTCAGACTGGACTGGTGTGATCATAGCTTAATGCAGCCTCAAACTTTTGGGCTCAAGCAAGTCTCCTCCTTCAGCCTCCCGAGGAGTGGGATTACAGGTGCTGAGATCTGACAGCTTAGACTTCAGCCACTTATGAGTAGGAGAAGAACTCATGTCACCATGCCCGGCTAATGTTTAATTTGTTGTTGTTGTTGTTGTTGTTGAGACAGGATCTCGCTATGTCACCCAGGCTGGTCTTGAACTCCTGGCCTCCAGCAATCCTCCCACTTTGTCTTCCCAAAGTACTGGGATTGCAGGCATGAGCCACCAAACCTGGCTGATAATTATTGTTGAATAAAATTTTCTCTTATTTCCAGTTGAAATAACAATAAAAAACTATAGACCCTATGCATCTCTGATGACCATCAGGTGACCAATGATGGAAAAAAAACCCTAATCCTATTCTATTTACTTATCTAGCATTTGATAGTTCTGTTTATCATCAAGGGCCGAAACACAGACTGACTGCAGGGTATCCTGAGGATTGGTAAGTGAGCAATATCTTTGGTGGCTCCCTCCAGCCTTTCTGTTCCTCATGCCCATATCATGAACTCAATCTGTCAAGAGGCTTGCAGTGTGCCTATGGCTCTTGTTATTTTGTTTCTCTCTCTCTCTCTCTTTTTTTTTTTTAATCAAAATTTGCTATTAGGAAAAAAATCTGAAAACCACTCATGCTATTATTCTTCATAGGTGTATTATTGACATTTAACCACTTAAATATTTTAGCCATTGGAATGAAACACAAGTGGTAGAAATTCTGGTCTTATCTGGCACTGGAAGAAGAAAATTAGGGAAAAGGACATAACAGGGCCTAAAACTCGGAGTGTATTCACTATATTATTAACCAGCTTATTCTCCTTAGTGATGAACCTTTACTGGGGAGGGGAAAAGAAGGAAAATGAGAGTAGAGATACATGAGGTTGAAATCTTAATCACTATAAAATAAGTCCCTTAGTTTTTACAGTCTGGACATAATGTAAACTGTTGAACATTAATAGCTATGAGATGGACTGCTTATTTTCTAGGAGGAAAATGGGTCCCAGATGCTTTTTCTAGCTGGACTACTCTGGCATCTCTGAGCTGAGCACCTTACCCTTGGATTGATACCAGGTGAACTCCCCAGTTTCCACACCAGTATCATAAGATGTGTTCTATGATTTCTTTGCAAGACCTCTTTAAATTAGGTTTACTGCCCTGATAACCAAGATTATTGATAGTTAAGATAACTCTTGGTTGGTCTTTTTCATTCTTTGTTTCCTTCTCTTGGAAGTAGCACCCAGCTGTTGGTGAAGAGCTAGGTGGTTTCTTGACCCTTTGTTTGGAGCAAGAATCATTTCTACTCTTCTAAAGAGATGAGATCTCAATCAGAGATACCCCACTGTTAGGGAACCTTCCTGGACCTCAGTTTACATATCTGTAAAATGGGAACACTAAGACTTAGTTCACAGAGTCATTCTTGGGGGTCTCTACTTTTCTAAAGCTTTCCCATTTTTTAAGGCCAAGGTCAAATTTCCCCTCTTCTATGTGGTTTTTTTGGGTATTATTCATATGTATCACTTATTGGAAACTTATGGTTCTTAAAATCAATAATAAATGAATTCCCATTTAATTCTAATATAATTATCAGAATAGAATTATGTGAATTAGATTGATCACCTTAGGTAAATTGTGGGCTCCATAGGGGAAGTTCTGAAATCATTCCTCAGCATCCCAGGTTTCCAAATATTATGCTTTCAAAATAATAAAAATGATAACAACAGTAACAACAATTACCATTTAATGCCATTATGTCCCAAGGCTGCTGAACTCTTTACAGTCTCTCAATGAATAACCCTATGAGGTAGATATTACTAGGCCCCAGTTATAGATGAGGAAACCAAGGCACAGAAATTAAGTAGCTTGCTGGAGTCCAGATATAAATAGGCAGCTGGAGTTTTAACACTTGCATGCCTGACTCCAAAGCTCTTTGTGTGACTGGTTTACTGATGGGTGAGGTCCAAGTGCCCCCTCCCCCACCAAGCCTGCCATCCTTCTCTTGTAGTCACAGCATGCAAGGACACAAAGGAGAGACAGCTGTAGAGACAGATTTTTATTAAGACAAATTACACACTTTACTTTCTTTTTCCTTCCTGAAAGCCATACCATCAAGGATTGATCTCATAGAATTTCTAATTCAAGAACACTCATTTTATAAAACAAAAACACATTTCAGAGATAGAAAGAGAGAGACTCTTAATATCAGGCAATAGATGAAAAGGTGTCCCCTCCAGTGACCAGGGAAGACCAGTCATTCTTTCCTAAATGGTCTCCCAGTCAGTTTCCTCCACTTCTCTACTCTCATCCCTCTTTCCACTCACCAATAGCATCCAAATATCAGCAGAGGGACCCAGAGATGGCCAGGTGGGGCAGAGGATGAAATTCCTTCTGGGCCTTCACCCTCCTCAGTCCCAACCTCTCATTTTTTTTTTTTTTTTTTTTTTTTGAGTTGGAGTCTCACTGTCACCCGGACTGGAGTGCAGTGGCCGCTCCCGGCCACCGCAGTCTTGACCTGCTGGGCTCCGGCGATCCTTCCTTCCAACTCAGCCTTCCGAGGAGCCGGAATTACAGGCGCGCGCTACCACACCCGGCTGATTTTCTTTATTTATTGTAGAGATGAGGTCTCGCCAAGTTGCCCAGGCGGGTCTCGAAACCGCGGGCTCAGGCAATCCACTCACCTCAGCCTCCCAAAGGCGCAGGATTACAGGCTGAGCCACTGAGCCCGGCTCCAACCTCTCATTCTAAGCTGATAACACCAAGATAGTTAGGCTTAGCCCCTCTGCCAGGCAGCTGGAGAGGAGGGCAAGAAGACACAAGTTTCTCCATGGTTTCCTTTCCTTATTTCAGGACTTTCCTCCTCTTCACCCACCTATCAGTGCATAGACACACACACACATGCATTTTTAAAACGTAACCATCTCTCCATGAGTCTCAGTATCCAACTCTGATCATCCTTTACCTGCATCCAAAACAGTCCCTCCCTCCATTATAGATCCAGTGAACAGATAAACCAGGCCAGTCCCTGGGGAAGGCAGGGTTTTTTTGACAGCCCCCACTTTGCAGTCTCATTAGGGGCACTAGGGAGACATAAGGATCTCTGTGCTGTTTAAATAAGGGCCCTGCCAAGAAAACTGGAGATTCCCCTACTATTTCCATGCCCCTGCTAAAGCCTCCAGGGAGAAAGAGATTTGGGGGCCTCCCTAGCTGTCATCACACCTCCTCTTGGCACCTTAAATTGGCAGTTAGTAAGGGAAATAAATAGGAGGGAAAATAGTTGTCCAGTGTTTTCTCTCCTTTTAATTTTCATCTTCACAGCAGAATTATTTTTTTCCCAAGGGGAATTCAAGAAGCCCAATGTCCTCTTTGTTTTAATAAGACCAGGCAAAATTCCACAGGCCTCAGTGGCTGGTGATCTGGTCAGGATCTGAGCAAGAACGATGGCTTCTTGAGTATTCCTGTTGACAAGGTCTCTAGGGGAGCACTGGGTGAACAGCCAAGGGATGAAAGGAAAGGATGGTTTCTATCATCAGATTGAACTATAAAGAAGCCACAGGATGACAGGTGGTGGCAGGAATTCCAGTGGAGTCTGTGTGTACAGTGACTCACTAGAGGAGCTAGCACCTCCATGGGCTGGGTGTACACCGTGCCAGGGGCAAGGGTTGCAACATCCCTGAGGTGGGACATTGCCAGAGGCACATACCAAGGCACTTGTAGAGTTGAGGCTGCTGGCCAAGTTCCAAGGACCCCCTTTTAAGACTGAATAGAGGGAGAGGCAGCCAGGGACAGCCCAAGGCCATCTCACCACCACTCCAAGGACTGGCCCATGAAGACAAGAAATTCATAAGTACATCTAATGTAAGTCCCTTGATTCATGCTCTCTATTGGCAGGGAACTTTGGGCTCTTCCTTGGGGGAGAAAGGTGATCAAGTCAAAGAGACACAGGAACTTAGAGAGCCCATTTGTTATATTGCTGGTGTGT
>CAUYQG010260188.1:0-39395 GCA_963574415.1 Tarsius wallacei | reverse complement strand
ACTAGTTTACACTCCCACCAACAGTGTAGAAGTGTTCCCTTTTCACCACATCCTCTCCAGCATCTGTTATTTTTTGTTATTGATAATGACCATTCTGACTGGAGTTAGGTGGTATCTCAGTGTAGTTTTAATTTGCATCTCCTTGATGATTAGTGAGGTTGAATATTTCTTCATGTGTCTGTTGGCCACTCGTATGTCTTCTTTTAAGAAGTGTCTGTTCAAGTCTTTTGCCCATTTGTAATAGGGTTGCTTGTTTTTTTTTTTCTTTTCAGCACGTTTGAGTTCCTTGTAGATCCTTGATGTTAGGCCTTTGTGAGACACGGAATTGGCAAATATTTTTTCCCAGTCTGTGGGCTGTCTCCTTGCTCTCTTGATGGCTTCTCTGGCTTTGCAGAAGCTTGTCAGTTTAATGAGGTCCCACTTGTCTATCTTATGTCTTATGGTCTGGGCACTTCGGGTTTTGATCAGGAATCAGTTGCCAGTTCCAACTTCCATAGGAGTGTCTCCTGCATTTTCTAAGGTTCTTACAGTTTGAGGTTTTACATTTAGGTCTGTGATCCACTTAGAGTTAATTTTTGTGTATAGGGATAGGTAGGGGCCCTGTTTCAATCTTCTGCTTTGGTCAGCCAGTTTTCCCAGCACCATTGACTGAATAGGTTCTCCTCTTCCCAGTGGTGGGTGGTGGAGGCTTTGTCAAAAATGAGTTGGTTGAGAAATCGAGGTTTTGCTTCTGGAATCTCGATTCTATTCCATTGATCTACATGCCTGTTCTTATACCAATACCAGGCTGTTTTGAGTATTGTAGCTTTATAACATAGTTTAAAGTCTGGGAGTGTGATAGATACCTTCTGCTTTGTTTTTTTTTTTTTTGCTGAGAATTGTTTTGGCTATTCTTGGTTGTATATGTTTCCATTTGAATCCATGTATTGTTTTATCTGGGTCTGAGAAGAATGTTGCTGGTAATTTGATGGGTATTGAGTTAAATCTGTAGATTGCAATAGATAAAATGGACATCTTAACAATGTTGGTTCTTCCAATCCATGAGCATGGAATATTTTTCCTCTTGTTTGTGTCATCTTTAATATCTTTGAGCAGTATTTTGTAGCTTTCATCATAAAGGTCTTTTACATCTCTGGTTAGGAAGATGCCAAGGTATTTCATTTTTTTGTGGCTATTGTAAATGGAACTGTACTTTTTATTTTGGTTTCTGTTTGTCTATTATAGGTGTATAGAAATGTGATTGTCTTTTGTACATTTATTTTATACCCTGAGACTTTGCCAAAGTCTTTTATCAGTGCCAGGAGGTTTTTGGCAGATTCTCTTGGGTTTTCAAGGTATACAATTATGTCATCTGCAAAGAGAGATATCTTGACATCTTCTTTTTCTATCTGGATACCTCTGATCACCTTCTCTTCTCTAATTGCTCTACCAGGATTTCCAAAACTATATTGAACAGGAGGGGAGAGAGTGGGCATCTTAGTCTTTTTCAAGTTTTCAGTAGAAATTGTCCCAATTTTTATCTGTTTAGGAGTATGCTTATTGTGGATTTCTCATAGATGGCTTTTACTATTTTGAGGTATAGTCCACATATGCCTAGAACCAGCCTTGTATCCCGGGAATGAAGCCTACTTGGTTGTGATGAATGATTTTTGAGATGTGTTGTTAAATCCAGTTTGCTAGGATTTTGTTGAGAATTTTAGCATCTATGTTCATCAACAATATTGGCCGATAGTTCTCTTTCTTTGTTGAGTCTTTACCTGGCTTGGTTATCAATGTGATGTTAGCTTCATAAAATGATTTGGGGCGAGTACTATCTTTCTTAATCGCCTGGAATACTTTCAATAGGATTGGCATTAGTTCCTCCTTGCATTTTTTGTAGAATTCTGCACAAAAGTCATCTGGTCCAGATTTTGGGTTTTTTTTTTTTTTTTTTTTTTGTCAGTACTTTTCTTATGATATAATCAATTTCCTTGATTGTTATTGGTCTATTTAGGGTCTCAGTGTCTTCTTGTTTCAATCTAGGGAGGTTGTGTGATGTCAGAAAGTCCTCCATTTCCTTTAGGTTTTCAAATTTGTTTCCATACCATGTATACAGTAGTCTCTGATAATCTTGTGTATTTCTTAAGGGTCAGTTGTGACTTCATCTTTTGTTTTTCTGATTGAGTTTATTTGGATTTTTTCTCTCTTTTTCTTTGTCAGTCTGGCTAGGGGGCCATCTATTTTGCTTATCCTTTCAAAGAACAAGCTTTTTGTTTCATTGAGTTTTTGTATTATTTTTTTGTCTTCAATGTCCTGGATTTGGGCTTTCATTTTGGTGATCTGGATTCCTCTGCTGAAGTTAGGGTTTTGGTGGTCTTGCATTTCTAGCTTCCTTAGGTGACTTGTTAGGCTGTTAACAGGTGTGGGGGCCCAGAGCTCCCAGGGCCAGGACTTGAGGGCCACCTTGGGTCAGGGGAAGGAGCAACCATGGGAAGGAGCAGTGGCGACGGCCTCTTCAGCAGTGCGGTGCATGGGAAGAACTCCACGGCTGGGAATCTAGAGCTGATCCGGGCAGGGCAGCAACTGCAGGAGAGAGCGGCAGGGGTGGTTGCTGAGTCAGCAGTGTGGTGCGTGAAACTGTGGGCCTCCAGCCTGCAGGTCAGTGTGGCCAGCATGGGTGGCGGTGGCAGTGGCTGCAGCAGCGAACAGAGCAGTGCGGTGGGGCTGTGTTTTTGCCAGGCCTCCAGCCTGCGCGGCTGGCCAAAGAGCAGGCTGGCAGTAGCCGGAGCAGGAGGCACCGGGGAGAACTAGTGTCCTTATGGTTGCTTGTTTTGCAGAGAATATCACAGATCATCCTGCCCCTTCACTATCTTGCCAGAAGTCCCGAAGCCTGTTTTAAAAAACTCTTTTATGTGGATGTGTGTCTCAATTCTACTGGTACTTCTATCAATTTGACTTTAGGTCTTTTATGATTACTTATTTTTTTAATGGAGGTTTGAAATTGTCACAATTTTTGAGATCGTTAAATTTATTCAACTCGAATAATCTTGGATATGTTTTAAAGTCTACATTGTCAGATATAAATATATCCTGGATTTCTTTTTATTATTATTTTCCATCCTTTATTTTAATTCTTTATTAGCAAGCTTTTAACCAACACATAGTATAATTAATTCATTAACCAATCTACATTTCAATCTTCTAAATCATATATTTAGTCAAAAATATTTATTTTAATTAGTAATATGTTTGGGTTAGTTTCTAATATTATATTTTATGCTTTGTATTTGTCTTATTTGGTTCAATGTTGCTTTTAAATTTTAAGTATTTTCTCATCTGCTTCAAGCATCAATTTTTTTGTTTTATTCTTGTATTTTTCTCCATCTAACCTTTTGGAAATTATTGTCTTTATTTTTATTCAGTTAACTATTTTCTTTAAAGTTATCATAATTTATAGCAAATTAGAAAAATCAAATAATAATCAGTCTATTGATTATCAAGTTGATAATCAATATTCATAAAGAGTACCAAAAGTATAAAAATCCTTTAGAGAATGCTAATCTTCATCATATTTCCTGGACTTACGTGCAAATGATGCTCTCAATTTCAGTTATTCTAAAAAATATTCAAAACTTAATAGTATGATATAGATAACATGTTTATAATAATGTATAGCTTTTGTTATTCCCTTGCTCATCTTTCTTTTTTAACACAGATTTTCTTGTACAGGATTTCTTGTTGTTGCTCGCCTTCTCTTCCACATCCTTTTTCTTCTTCCTGAAGTGAGTCCCTCAGAACTAAAAAGTTTGTGATCAATAAACTCTGTAAGTTTTGTTAGTCTGAAAGTGTACTTATCCCCATTTCTTCAATCATCACAGATAGTTTAATTTTAAAGGCATTTCTTAGTTCACAAACATTTTATCTCAACGTGTGTTGTGATCATTAAAAGTAAATATGTATGTTTTCTACCACTTCCATCGGCACTGTTAACAAATTAGTGATAGTTATTTAACGTTCTCTGCTTGTTCATTTCAACACCTATGGCCTTTGTGTTTTTCTCTCTGTTTTTTTCTGCTATAGATCACACCTTGAGGGAATATATATATATATATATTTGTAGAAGTTTCAGAGTTTTTGATTATATATGCAAGTATTTTGTCTATCTTGGGTTAAGTGTTTCATATGTTCTGAAATATAAATCAAAGTTCATTTTTTTGCTTATAAATATCCAAATTTTATGTCACTATTTCTTGAAAAGATTAATCTTCTTTATTGAATAGTATTTGCACCTGTGTCAAAAATCAGTTGACTATATTTACTAGTCTGTTTCTGGCTTCTCTAATCTGTTGACCTACATTTCTATTATTTGCAAATACAATTGGCATCCCATCAGCAATGAATGAAAGTTATTCTATCCCTATATCCTTGTCAGCATTTGATATTTGTCAGTGTTTTGTATTTAAGCCATTCTAATATGTGTGTTAGTTTCATATTTTTTATTTGCAGTTTCTAATGACACATAATGTTGAGTACCCATTCATGTGCTTATTTGCCATCAGTACAATTTTTAGTGAAGATCCGGTCAGAATTTTGGCTTAATTGTGCTGTTTATTTTATTATTACTGGGTTTTAAGAGTTCTTTGTACATTATTTATACAAATAATTTATCAGATATGTCAAAATATATCACTTTATCAACAACCACATTATTATATTTGTGTTATTTCTGGGGTTTTTTCCTGGTCCATTGAAGCTTTTTTCCTTTTTTTCCCACCAATACCACACAGTCTTGATTACTCCAGCTTTTTGATAAATCTTGAATTCAAGTAGTGTCAGTCTTCAAACTTTGTCTTTGAAATATTGTTTTGACTATTTTGAGTCTTTTGCTTTTTAAACACTTCAGAATCAGTTTGTTGATATACAAAAAGAAATTTGCTGGAATTTTGTTGGTATTGCATTGAAGCTAGATCAAGTTGAAAAGAACTGACTTTTCTTTGAGTCAGAGTCTCACTCTGTCACCAAGTTTGGAGTGCAATGGCATGTTCATGGCCACCCCAGTGTTGACCCACTGGGCTCAGGTGATCCTTCTACTACAGTCTTCCAAGTAGCCCAAACTGCAGGCATGCGCTACCATGTCTGGCTAATTATATATATATATATATATATATATATATATATATATAGTAGAGATGAGGTCTTACCAAGTTGCCCAGGCTGGTCTCGAACCCCTGTGCTCAGGCAATCTACTCACTTCGGCCTCCCACCCAAAGTGCTGGGATTACAGGCTTGCGCCACCACACTCGGCCGAAAACGGACATTTTTAACAATATTGAGTCTTTCTCTTCATGAGCATGAAATATTTCACTTATTTAGATCTTTTAAAAATTACTTTTAGCAAAGTTTTTTCTTTTATTTTTCCTCACATAGATGCATATATTCTGATACATTTACGCCAAAGTGTTGTTGTTGTGCTAATTATCCAATATGTGTGCATAAAGTTATTCATAATACTTTTTTATTATCTTTTTCATGTTTCAGACTCAGTTGTAACGGTCTCTGCTTCATTTGTGATATTAATAATTTAGGTTTTTCTTAATTTTCTTCATTTGTCTGGCTAGATATTTAAAATTTTATTGATCTCAAAGAATCGGATTCTGGTTGTGTTGATTATCTTTACTGATATATTATTTTCCATTACATTGATTTTTTGTTCTTATTTATTATTTCTTCTTTTTCTGCTTATCGAGATTGAATTTGTTCTTTTTATGCTAGTTTTCTAAGTTGGAAACTTACAGTATTGATTTTAGATCTTTCTTCTTGTTAACGTATGCATTCAATGCTATATATTTTCCTCCAACACTGCAGCTCACTAATTTTGAGAAATTATAATTTCATTCTTATTTCCAAATAAATTTTTAAAAATTTTAGAGAGCTTGGAAGTCAACCAAGTACTTGGTACTATATTAGTTTTCTCTCCTATCATAACAAATTACTTAAAACTAAGCAGCTTGAATAATAAACATTTATTATTTTATAGTTTCTGAGAGTCAGTGATCTGGGAACAGCTCAGCCAGATGGTTCTGTGTCAAAATTTCTCAAAATATTTCAGTTTAGCTGTCAGCTTGGGGTGTAGTCATCTCAAGGTTCAATTTGGGCTAGAGAATCCTCTTCCAAGTTTATTCAGGTGGTTTTTGATAGGTTTTAGTTTCTTTTTGACTGTCGACCTGAAGCTTTAGTTGCTTGCCTTGTGCACATCTACGTAAAGCTTTTTGCAGAATGGCAGACTGATTTCTTCTGAGCAAGAGAAATCATAAAATAGAGAACTCTGGAGATGAAAACTTCAAGCACTTACAACTTAATCTCAGAAACGCCATACGATGTCTTGTCCTATATGCTGTTAATCAATCTTGATACAATGCAAAATAATGTGAATACTATAAGGCAGGGATTACTGGGGCCACTTTGGAGCCTGATAATCTTAAAGACTTCGGTTGCATTTAGTTACTTTGGTGAAAATGGAAATGTCTGATAAAGAATTGAAGATGGCCAGGTTTGCCAAGCTGTGGCTGATGATGCTGCCTATAACAGGAGGACCATAATGCCAAAAGGAAGTTAAGAAGGTATTTCCTTTTTGTCACAAAGCCACCTCATCTAACTAATAATCACACTAGAGAATATGCAGGTCATAGGGGAAGGAATTAAAGAGACAACCTAAATGCAGAAATAATCAGTCAAAGAGTTAAAGTTACTTTGTTGACTGACATCAATAGCTTCCTGGTGAGCCACTGCCGAAATATACTTTATGCATTTATGCAAATGTATTTACACATTCGTGACCGAAAGATCTATTTCCCTAGCAATCAAAGGCTGCTGAGCGTGGTGGGTCTTTTTCAGATTCTTAATTACCTTGAACTCTTACAGAAATGTGGATGAACATCAAAAGTACCAATCTGTTCAGCTATTGCGATGTAGATGTGTATAATTCATTACTGGATAAAGGAATTTACCCAATTCCATCCCTAGACATTAAATGGAACAAAAACTTGAGAATATAAGTAACTTTAGATTGGTTATACTAATATTACACTATCCCTAAATTTTTTTTATGAGAACCCATGATAACAAGAATCGGTCCTAACTTCTTGTGCTCCTTCTGTACCCTTGTATAGGGTAGCTCTTCTACACAGAAGCAATAAGAACTAAAGTAATGGGAAAAACCTTTGTATAAGCCCCGTGTAAGTACTTAGGTGGTTAATTTAAAATGGCATAAAAAAGAAAGAGGTAACCATTAAAACTGTAATTTTTTAGTATAAGAGATTAGGTGCTCCGGTTGTTTTACCAACTCTTCAAACAATAAAAACTGTGGCAAATTTATTTAATTTATTCCCACCCTAATGAATTAGAAAAAAATGGGATGAGGATGATGCAAAAGAGGTATCTACGGATCCTCTATAACCAGTACTAAATAATACAGTGTGATGTAAAAAGTGGGCTATGCTTCTGGTTAGAGGATTGTCCAGGATCCCTTGGCACAATCCCAAGAAGGAGACCCAAAATCGTACTATTGTGGATAAAAATTCCCTTGGCGTGATGAAAAAATTGTACTGGGATTACTGGATACTGATGCACAATGTAATACCATACACAAACCTGGTAATGAAAGGTAATTACAATATAATTAAGTTAGGGGAACTTGGTGATACAATTCTAGAAGACACAACAGGAAAACTATGGCTCAAAGTAGGAGCTAATGAGTAAAAGTAATAATGCTTATACATAGTCAACAAGAATATATTACTGTAATAAATGTGAAATATTAATGGTGTATGATGGAAATAGGTTTGTGTGAAAATCTTCTCCTTTGTCCCTTTTAATTGGGCATTTTAGGTTGAAACGTTAGAGTTATAGAAAGCACTCATATGATAATTTCAAAATACGTAGAGGCCATCAAATTTTTTGAGTTAAAAGAAAATGTTATTTGCAATTTTATGTATACCCCAACATCATGTCTTTGTGGATGGTAAGAAAATAATATGATCTCTAAGAAAAACTTATGGATCCTGAAGTTTAAGTAAAACTACAAAGGATGGACTACATTTATACCTCCAAAAGTATTAGTTCTGTTCAATATAGTATTAACAATTCGAGCCGGGCAACAAGATAAAGGAGAATGGTATTCGCTGATCAATTTGACTAACACTACCTTTTAAATTTCTATCTAGCAAGAAAATCAAAGCCAGTTTGAATGTATGTGTCATGAACTCCAATATTTATTGTTTGTGCTTTTTCAAAGCTATTTAAATTCTCCTGCTTCACAAACTGGTGAAATAAGACATAAGTTTGATTCAAATGGAAATGTTATTTGTTGCTTTATTTTTAATACTAATGTTGCAATCTGAATAGTAAGCTAAAATTGAATCTCTAATGCAAGTTAATTATATCACAACAAAGGAGTAAAGGTCCCACATAAATGTTAAAATTTTGAGGAATTCCTGAGACTGGAGTTGTTATTTATATTCTTTTAGCCATCAAAAATAGATATTGTCTTGAAATCAAAGCAAAAGTGGTAAGATTCAAATTGATTGTTTGATCTGTGAAGACATTACTTGTCACATCTGGAAATGTTGGTAGCCTTGAGTCACAAAGATATGAGGGAAAAAAATGAATTTTCATGGTGTTCTTGACAACTATGGCTTCTTTTGAAGCTTCAGATAGCTATCACCCAGTAGACTTCTTTGAGAGTACACTACTCCAATGTTTGGATGACATTGGAAGTGTTACCAACTCAAATACAAATAGGAGCCTCTGGCAAAAGCCCATGACTGCCAACAAATGACTATGATGGATATTTAAAATTAGAAAA
Organism: Tarsius wallacei; assembly: GCA_963574415.1. Classification (NCBI taxonomy): domain Eukaryota; kingdom Metazoa; phylum Chordata; class Mammalia; order Primates; family Tarsiidae; genus Tarsius; species Tarsius wallacei. The sequence continues at coordinate 30,553 of CAUYQG010260188.1, read as the reverse complement.
TTACCTGCGTTTACCTCCAGGTATATCTCTTTGGGAGACAACTGCCAACCTATTATTAAACTTTAATTAAGACTGTTTATGCTACATAATGACCTAAAATTATTTTAATACCTGGAAAGTCCATAATGCCATGGGTTATATCAGAGCAACATTCTAAAATGAAGGAAAATGCATCCTCAAGGAGAAAAGGTGTGTTTAATAATGTATGTCAGGACACCATTGAAAAGACCTATCACTACTGAACAGGAGGCTCCTAGTCTTTGAGATCTATATTAGACCTTTCTGATTATTTATCTAATTCATAGTTAAATGTACCATTGTCTATGATTGTTTATCAGAATAGGATAAAGTGGCACGTTCAGATGGTAGGTTAGGGTTAGAGGGCTGAAATACAAATTAAAGACAGATGTATTGCTACTGGTTGAGGCTATCCATTGACTGGAGACAAGAGAAAACATCAACAGGAGGATAGAAAGTGGTAATCTTCATATCATCATAGAAAATCAATAATGGCAATCACTATCTTAAGAGATGTTAATAAGGGCAAAGCTTGCAGAAGGCTTCTTCCATCGTATGAAGCTTGAGTATGGGCAGATTTGAGTATTCAATTCAGAGTAATCTGTGTTTCTGATGTATCTTGATCCTGAGTGTACATTTGCAGTGATTCTAATGACATCCTGCTGTTGGGTTTCTGTTTTACATGCTTTATCCATTACAGAGGGTGCTTTCTTAGGTAATAAGTGGGGACTATTGCTTCCCAAAACACATAAAAGACTTTGTTCAACATCAGACATGTGGAGAATATGTAATTTTAAAACAAATAAATGACCTTTCGATACAGGTGTCCAAATATGATGGTTATTAGTAGATCCTGCATTCACAACTTGCTATAATATCAGGTGCCCTAATGTTTATAAGTCATGTGAGTGGAGGGCAACAATCAAGGTAGAGCGTATATGGGATCAATGTCATTTGGGGAGGTCTTGGAGACCTGTGGGTCCTTCCAGCTATCCAACACTGTGTGATTGGTGCATAAATATCGTGAATAGTCTCTCTAGCAGTTCCCCAACATCAGAATGCAAGTCTATTTCTGTAGCACATGAATTTTTATTCATCGGTGTCTCTAAAGGTGAAGGTACTGTTTAGAAATGTATTCATTTTTAATGTTTTTAAACTTGAATTAAAATTTGAAAAACATAACAATTACCATTTTAAAGTGAACAATACAATGGCATCCTGTACATTCACAAAGTTGTGCAGTCACCACCTCTATCTAGTTCTGAAGCATTTTCATCACCCGGCAAGGAAACCTCATATATAATAAGGATTTAGTTCCCATTCTTCCTTTGCTCTGGCCTTGGCAACCACCAGTTTGTTTTCCATTCGGGATTTGCTTATGTTGGATATTTCATACAAATGTAATCACACAGGATGTAACCATTTGTGTCTGACTTCTTTCAGTTAGCATAATGTTTTCCGAGATGCATCCAGTGTCTGGTCCAGCACTGCTCTGGATGCTTGGGAAAAATGGATGAATAAAGGAAATGACAATTTATGCCCTTAGAAGTTTGCAAGTTAGTAGCTGGGGAAAGTCATAAACAAGAAATAAAACAAGGCCGGTCTCGGTTGCTCCGCCTGCAATCCCAACACTTTGGGTGGCCAAGATGAGTGGATTGCCTGAGCCCGCGGGTTTGAGACCCACCCGGGCAACTTGATGAGACCTCATCTCCACAATAAATCAAAAATTAGCTGGGTGTGGTAGCGCATGCCTGTAGTTCCGACTACTTGGAAGGCTGAGGCAGAAGGATCGCCGGAACCCAGCAGGTTGAGGCTGTGAGCATGCCACTGCACTCCAGCCTGGGTGACAGAGTGAGACTCCAACTCCAATAAATAAATAAATAAATAAATAAATAAATAAAAAGAATTAAAACATGTAAAAAATTAAGTTTTTTTTAGGATGGTAGAAGGGTATGATTGATATGGGAAAAATAAAAATAAGGAAGGATAGGTGGAATTTTGAGAGATGAGGGAGACGTGGTTGTCATCATAAATAATTGGCCAAGTCAGGACCCAGAGAATGTGAAATTATACCAATGAAGCTAAAGGGGCAGAGACATTAATTAAGTGAGGGGGGGGGAAGGGGAGGACATTCTATGTAGAAAAATTAAGACTGGGAAATGCTCTGGTGTGGAAGTTTTCCCAGTAGGGTCAAAAACAGCAAAGGGGCTGATGTGACTGGATTCCAGAGATTAGAAAAGCGTTAGAAAAATAGAAACCTAATGGTGGGGAAGAACTGACTCAGGTCACCTCCAGTGGGGCAATGAATCCCATTGTAAGAACTTTGGCTTTTTCTCTGGTTTAGTTGAAAAATTATGGAAGGATTTTCACATCTCTTACTTATTCTTCAATTAACGAATTGCTCTATTAAAAATAGATTGTGGTGGCAGAGTAGATGTAATATTTCTAAGAAGAGATGGCAATGACTCAAATTATTAGGTCGCACAGAATGGGTGAGACAGACATGTATTTTTAAGCACCTTTGACAAATTTTCTAATGAATAGGATGCAAAAGGAAAAGAATGAAAAATGACTCTGGTATTTTGGACTGAGCAACTTAGAAGTGGAATATAGTAGTTGTGTTTCAATATTGAATCACTGGAGATAGAATTTGGGATCAGTGGATTAATCTCTTGGAAAACTTGTGGGAAAGTTTATAATTTGCTCTAATTTATGAAAAATAAAAAGTCTACCAGGAGGAAACAGGCAGGGGGTCCAATACTTAGATATGAGATCATGGTACACATTAGCAAAGTATATATTACACAAGGAAAATGCCTAATGTTGGTGGCCAAGAAGTAAGCACAACATATACAGGAATCTAATTATCTTTTGAGAGAAGATATGTCCTTCAGAGAGTCTCAACAGCCATGAAATTTTTGAGAATGCAGGAGTAGGAAGCCCAGCACATCTTGGCAGGCCTTGGCGGGCCCCCAGGCAAAATTCAGCCTGCCTTATGTGTTTCAAATAAAGTTTTATTAGAACACGCTCACATAACATGTTGTCTGTGGCTGCTTTAATCTTAAAGTGGTAGAATTGACTGACTGCAACAGAAAGCATGTGAAATATTTGCTACCTGGTCCTTTCCTGAAAATGCTGACCTGTGTCTTTCACTAAGTTTGGGAATAACAACAACAAAAAATCAGTTCACTCTCCCAACTAAATGGTATGTAATGCTTGTATAACTGCTTAGAATTTCATGTTTTTCTCTTTTATGTTCAGAATTCTTGTCCTTTGAGTACTGGCCAAACAAATTCAAGATAAAGTTAAAATAGATTTCAGAAACCAGTACTAATAGTGCTTGTACGAATAATCTTTGAGAGCAATTAAAACTGCCATTGGTTATTGAAGGAAATTATATCTGTCAAGATATTCCTGACTCATAGAAAAATTTGATAAGATTCCCAAACAAAATTGTTTTATAAATGAAGTTGTTACAAAATATAATACTTTTTAATATTTGTTTTATTTTTCTTTATTATAAGATCTGTGATTCATGTCCCAGCACTTTGGGAGGCCAAGGTGAGAGATCACCTGAGCCCATGGGCTTGAGACCAGCCTAGGCAACTACAAGAAATTTAAAATTAGCCAGGCGTGATGGTGCATGCCTGTAGTTCCAGCTACTTGGAAGGCTGAGACAGAAGGATCACCTGAGCCCAGCAGGTCAAGGCTGCGGTGGTCATGAGCATGCCGCTGCACTCCAGCCTGGGCGGCAGAGTGAGACTGCAACTCAAAAAAAAAAAACAAAAAAAAACGATCTGAAGAAGAAATGTATATATAAGTATCTACATTGATAATTCATGTCTCTGATAGCAATGTTTAAAAAAATAAGACAATAATATATTGGAATCATATACAATCATCCTTTTATTACTCTTAGCTACTTCAGAAATATCTCATCTGGGCAAATTAACTTATTATTCAAAAAAAATTATTCCAGAACTCAGGGAGCTTGTAGAAACCCTTAAAAACATATGACAGCTTCAAATGAATCCTAGAAAATATTAGTCAAAGGCAAAGAAGTGTTTTAATTACTACATTCTAGAATTTCAATACCTTTACACAGAAGATATCAGCCAGCTGTTGTTCATCTCCATCGAGAGGAGAGCAACAGAAGCAGGCTTAACTAGCAGCAATAAAGTTAGCAATAAGAAGAGTCTACTAAAAGCAAGAGTGAAAACATTTTAGGGTACATTAAGAAATTTTCTCTGGAGATTTTTACACATGGATAGATTCTCGTTTGTCTGGAATGGTGAACATGTGGTCCAGGAAAAAGTTAGGGAGAAGACTAGATGTACTTTTCTGTCCTTAAAATTCTGTAGGTGACTTTAAAATCTGCAATATATTTCTCGACACTTCAACATATGGGAGTTAATTCATGCAAGACATTTCATAAATCGTGAGTTGTAGTTCAGAATTATAAGATACTTTTGTTCTCATACAAGGACTGAGTAATTTAAAATATTTTAAAGACAAAGTTCAGCAGATAGCTTAAAAAAGTAATTGCGTATGTTTTTTATTAAATATCTAAAACTGCAATGAGGATTAGGTAGTTTTTATATTCACAACTATTTAGAAAATAAAAGGAAATATTTTAAAATTACATTTCATATTTTTAAAAACTTTGAAAGAAAATCAGATGTATAAGTAACTCCATGGATGTTACATATATATAATATGGTTTTGTTTTTTTTTTGGAAGAGTATTTGACTACCTGTGGAGTAAATTTTTTTTTTATTTATTTTTATAGGCAATTTGGGTGAGCTATTTAAACAGAGCCCCAAACAAGAAAAAATTAAATATGCTATCAAAGTAAAAGTAAAATATTAGAGGAAACACTTTTAAAAAATAGGTGATAAAATGTTCAAATCAAAGAAGAGAAAGGCAAATAATTCATTGGGATTATTAACCTGGTTTTACAGTTCTTCTGTCAGGGAGGCATTTCACTTTTCAGTGGATGAACAAGTATACTCTAGTATGGAAATAATGGATTTCACGTTCTAATTCTAACACATAAAAGTTTTGTGATTAGGGAAAGAGCTTTAACTTCTTTGAACCTCTGAATCTCCATCTGTGAAAGAAAAACAAGTTTCCAGGTGTTATTATGAGGATTAGAATAGTTAAGAAATATAAAGCGTTTAGAACAAGCAGTGGTGATCTCATGGGCAACACTCGGTAAATAGGGCTATTCGTTTTCTCAGTGGAAGCAAGATAGTAATAATAGCCATGGAAATAGTACCAATAGTATTTATTGTGGTGCACTTTATTTATAATACAATAATACTAAGATACACGGTTTTATATGATTTATTAAAATAACTAATTTTGAAATAAATAATATAATAAAATATTAAATCAAACATAAGATGGTATATACAAGGAACACCAGGATGGCATTCAGTAATTTGGAAAATATAAATTAGGCATTACTCTATTCTGGACAATTTTTTTGTCTTTATTTTAGATTCAAGGAGGACACGTGCAGGTTGTTACAAAGGTGTATTGCATGATGGTGAGGTTTGGCTACTATTGAGACCACCCCTCAGGTGATGATGAGCATGGTATCCAAAAAGTGATTTGTCAACCCTTATGCTCTCCTTCTCTCTTTTAGTAGTCCCTAGTCTGCTGTTTCCATCCTTATGCCCATGTGTGCCCAGGGCTTAGCTCCCACTTCTAAGTGAGAAATGCAGTATTCAATTTCAGTTTCTGTGATAATTCACTAGGATGATGGCCTCCAGCTACATTCATATTGCAGCGAAGAACATGATTATGACTGCATAGTATTCCATAATATGTGTGTGTGTGTGTGTGTGTGTGTGTGTGTGTGTATAAAGTTTTCCTTATCCAGTTGACAGTTGATGGGTACCTAGGTAGGTTCTATTTTTTTGTTGTTGTTATGAGTAATGTTGTGATAATCATATGAATAGTCTTTTTGGTAGAACAATTTTTACTTCTTTGGTTATATACTCAGTAGTGGGATTACTGGAATGAATGGTACTTTTTTTTTTTATTATTCCTCTGAGAAATTGCCAAACTGCTTTCCACAGGGATTGAACTGGCTTACATTCCCACCAACAGTGTATGAGCATTCCTTTTTCTCTACAACCTTACCAACATCTTGTTTTATGACTTTTTAATTACAGTCAATACAATTGATGTGAGGTGATCTCTCACTGTGTTTCTCATTTGCACTTATTTGATGATTAGTGATGTTTAACATTTTTTCATGTTTGTTGGCTGCTTGTATGTCTTCCTTTGAGAAATGTTTGTTCATGACTTTTGCCCACTTTTTAATGGGCTTACTTTTTTTCCCTCCTGATCCATTTAGTTCCTTATAAATTCTGGATATTAGAACTTTGTCAGATGTGTAGTTATCTAATATTTTCTCCCATTCAGTATTTGTCTTCCTTACTCTGTTGGTGTTTTCTTTTACAGGGCAGAAGCTGTTTAACTTGATATGGTCCCACTTGTCAATTTCGGTTTTTGAGGCATTTGCATTTGAGGACTTGGTCATGAATTCATTGCTTAAGCTAATGTCCAGGAGAATGTTCTCTAGGTTTTCTTCTAGGATGTTTATAGTTTGGGGTCCGATGTTTAAGTTTTTAATTCATTTTGAGTTAATTTTTGTATATGATGATAGGTAGGGGTAAAGATTCATTCTTCTGCATATGGTTAACTAGTTTTCTCAGCATCATTTGTTAAATAGGGTGTGCCTTATTCAATGTTTGTTTTAATCTACTTTTTCAAAGATGAGTTGGTTGTAGGTCTGCAGTTTTATTTCTGGGCTCTCAGTTTTGTTCCATTGGCCTATGTGTCTATTTTTATGTCTGTACCATGCTATTCTAGTTAATGTAGCCTTGTTGTAAAGTTTAATTCTGGTAGTGTGATGTCTTTGACTTTCTTCTTTTTTCTAAGAATTGCTTTTGTACATTATTGTCTTTTCTAGATCTGTGAAAACTGATGCTAGTGTTTTATAAAGATTTCATTGAATCTGTAGATTACTTTAAGCAGCATGGACACTTTAACCATATTGATTCTTCTAATCCATGAGCATGGATTACTTTTCCATTTGTTTGTGTCATCTTCGATTTCTTTCAGCAGTATTTTGTAGTTCTCATTGTAGATATCTTTTACTTTTTTGGTTATATGTATTCAGATGTATTTGTGTGTATGTGTGTGTCTATTGTAATGGGATTATGTTTTTTATTTGGTTTTCAGACTCTTGGTGTATAGAAATGCAACTAAGTTTTTAGTCTTTATTTTGTATATTGAGACTTTACTGAAAACATTTATAAGTGCTAGGAGTATATTGTTTTCTAGATATTGAATCATACCATCTGCAAAGAAAGGTAATTTAACTTTCTTTGTTCCTATCTGAATACCTTTTACTTTTCTCTTGCCTGATTGCTCTGGCTAGAATATCTAATGGTATGTTAAACAGGAGTGGATAGATAGATATCCTTGTCTTGACTCGGTTCTTAGGGGGGATTCTTCCAGCATCTGCCTTTTAAGTATGATGTTGGTTATGAGTTTGACATAGATGGCTCTTATTATTTTGAAGAAAGGCCCTTCATTGTCTAGACTGTTGAAGGTTTATCATGAAAAGATGTAGGATTTTATAAACTGCTTGTACTGCATCTGTTGATGTAATCATGTGGTTCTTGGTTTTACTTCTGTTTATGCAATGGATTACATTTATTGATTTGTGTATGTTCACACAGCCTTGCACCCTGGTAATAAAGCCCACCTGGGCATGATGAATAATCTTGGTAATATACCGTTTGATGCGGCTTGCTATTTTACATCTATGTCAATCAGAGCTTTTAGCCTGTAGTTTTCTATCTTTGTTGTGTTTACCATTTTTTTTTTATGACAGGAAAATATTGGCTTTGTAGAATGAATTATGGAGGAGGCTTTCCTTCTCAATTACTTGGAATACTTTCAGTAAGATTGGTACCAACATTTTTTTGTGCGTTTGGTAGAATTCAGCTGTGACTCCATCTAGTCCAGAACTTTTTTTTTTTTTTCTTTTTTTGGTAGGTAGGTTTTCTATTACAGATTCAAATTTGTGGCATATTATTGGTTTATCCAGTGTTTTAATTTCTTCTTTTTTCAATCTTGGTAGGTATGTGCTTCTAAGACTGTGTCCATTTTCTTATATTTTCTAACTTATGCATACAGATGTTTATAGTAATCTCTGATAATCTTTTGTATTTCTTCAAGATAAGTTGTAACACCACTGATTTCATTTCTGATTGTATTTATTCAGATTCTCTCTGTCTCTCTCTCTCTCTTTCTCTCTGTTAATCTAACCAGGGGGCTCTCAAATTTGATTATCCTTTCAAAGAAGGAACGTTTTAATCATAGATCTTTGTACGTTTTTTGTTTGTCTCAATTTCATTTACTTCTGATTGACTTTGGCTATTATTTTTTCTTCTGCTAGCTTTGAATTTAGTTTATTCATGCTTTTCCAGTTTCCTTATGTGTGACATTATATTGTTTATTCAAAATCTATTTCTTTATGTGAGCATGTAATATGATAAACTTCCCTCCTAGCACTGCTAATAACAGCCCGGGGGTGCTAATATGTTGTGTTTTTATTTTCACCTGTTTTTATTAGCCATTTTTATTTCTGTCTTGATTTCACTATTTACCCCCAAATTGTTCAAGGGCAAGTTGTTTGATTTCTATGTATCTGTGTGTTTTGAGGGTCCCTCTTGAACTGGGCAATGTTAATTGCATACATGTTTAGGACTTGTCCAACATCTGTTATGACTAATGCAATTACTAAGGAAAATCATCCTAACATTCATTCAACTCACCCACAAAAATTAAAATAAAATGTAAAGAATAACCATGAAATTTATCAAAATAAAATAGATTAATAACATATTTTGAAAACAAAGAAATAAAATTACATGCCACTTATACTAAAAACATTTACATAGCTGAAACAATGTAGCTAATAATAACTACCTACTAAGTGTCAGAGTCAGAATTTGAAGCAGGGAAGTATAGCTTCAGAGTGCATATTATTAACTACTGAACTACAATATATAGACTTTTATCTGTAAGTCTAGTAGAGAAGAATTGCACAAATCATTTCTAAAGTGTTATTATTTATCCCAGGACAGTTGAATGCTGAATTTGCAAGAAGATAAAGCAAATTTTTGAATTTATATAGCCTGTAACTTACTTCTCTTTACAATTTTTTATGTTACTATGCAATGCTTCCATTATTCAGAAATTTAAAAATATTCTTTACATATAAAAACTCCATTTATTCATCACAAAGCTGAAACTGAAGCAAGTTAATGTAGATTACTTATTAGAGAGAGACAACTTTGGAACACCATCTGTCACTATGGAAAGGTCGTTAGAGTTTTCATTTTAAAAAAATTTAAATTTGTCATAGGAATAGTTAAATCTGAAGTTGGCATAGACACAGAGATTATAGGAGAGGTAGGCTTTGTGGCTTCTTATATTAATCAGTCTAAGATGTCTAACTGTGTATCTGAATCAACTTTTTTACTAAGAACTATTCAGTATAACCTCTACATTATTATCTGCTCCAGCAACCTATTGAGTGTTAAGCCAAACAATTCCAACAAATGCTATAACTTTATTACTGATTAATTTATTTTTAGCTTTTTACCTTCTTCTCTCCTTTTTTAACCTTTGAGGATAACGTTAAGTAAATGATTCAACTTGTGAATCATTATGATTTCAGTTTCCAATTAAGATTTCAATTTCTTTAGAAATCTGAGCAATTTATTTTCTATTATATTTTGAGAGTTTCCCCCTCAGATTATTTTAAATCTATCAAATGCAAACTCTTGCGGGATTTCTCTAGTATATATTGGCATTCCTGCTTTGAAGTTTACTTCTTTTTCCTGTCTTATCAAATTTTCAAATCAGATTTTTATTTTATTCCAGGCTAGTTGATGATTTGGATAATAATTATATTATAGTTGGTAGTAGTATTAAATACCTCTTTTAAATATTTGACTTAAAATATTTTGCCTACATCTTTAGATAAAGTACAGAAAGACTCTATGTCTCAAGCCAAATTGACTGGCCAGTGTTACCCAACAATTCTTTTAAGACTATTAATATGACTGAAATGTTTATTTTAGAATCATAATAATTAAAGCAAATTCTCACTTGCATAACAGTCTTGAAATAGTCTGTTAATTTTTTAGAAAAGATTCTAGGGTCTAAATATGACTAGGCAGTATACAGCATACACTCACTCATTCAATGCACAGTCTATATCTTGGCTTTTAGAAATAAAAAAAGTCTTTGTGAAGATTTTCATCTGAAATGGAGCTTGATTTTTGCACATTTTGAGGGAAAACATAGATTTAAGCATCAACATTTAAGTTACTATTAATTGGGAAAACACTGAGTTCTATGACTGCTGTTAGACTAGCCTACTTATTGCTACAATTTAATGACTGAAATAAATAATTTAATTCCACGTATATTATTATATATTGTTGGATTACAGAGAGTGGTACATGGGATTTTAAAATTCTGAAGTAACATGAAAAGATGTTATCATTCTCTGATTTATTGCTGGACCAACTACAAACAGTCCACACTGGCTGCACAAAATGCATAGGGCTGTTGAAATCCCTCCACTGGCAGAACTGAAAAGCCAGCATGAGATAGATGGGGAACCTTAGCCTGCCCTGCCTGCAGCAACTCCTCTGGCCATTTTAGACCTGGCACTGATGGGTTTCTGAGGGAGCGACATTCATCTGCCCTTGGGCAGAAACACATCATCCAGTCTGAGGAATGTAAAGACTGAATGCTTTAAAGGCAAAATCTAAGATCTTTTTTAAAAGTAGCAATTTTAAAGTTTTGTTCTTCCCCTAACTATTAATATGAATATAGGGAGTATTTTTTTCTTTAATCTGTGCTTCATGTATCAACATGAAAGATATTTTTAATCTTGACTTTATAAATTCTCTAGATATAAGCATCTAATGTAAAAGTGAACTTTCCAAAGGCTTAACACAGAATACATTACTCAATACTTCCTTTTCCCTTGCATTGACTCCTACTTATTACAACCAGATTTTAAAAAGTCAGTGAAAGCACCACATCCCTTGCTACCCAAACTCAATATGCACTTCTCAAATACGCTCTTGGGATCCTTTGATGCAAAGTGAATGTATTCAGGGATTTTTCTTAAACTCCACGATAGTTCTAGATTTATTGATTCAATCTAGAATACTCTCAGGAAATTCTGTAATTGAAAAATATTATTTCTCTTTCATAAAAGAGGTAATGCAAATAGTTAAATATAACTCAATGTCATGATATATAATTGGCAGAATATCTTAAGTAAAATTTAAACAAAAGTAGTTATTGATAATTTTCTATTAGGTTGTAAAGGAAAGAAAATATTTATATCATTCAATTTTGTATAGAAATGGGTCTTCTCATCTACTATTAGTGGTTGTATACAATTCCTCATAACTTTTTAAAAAATAATATATGAATATCCATCAAAAGTACAAAACATATTAATGTCAATGAATCTCCCTCATGGAAATAATTGAATTAATATGGGCAAATTATTTATTAAAGATTAGATTATAATAATAAAATTTTTGAAAAATATTCAAATAATTATGTTTAGAGAATTGAATAAAGAAATTATGTTACTCTGATGCAGTAAATTACTGAGCATATAGTTATTAAAGTAAATACATGTTTTAAAAATCATCAAAGAAATTACACAAAATATTGTGTTACATACATGGTTATTACATATTTTACACACATACACACAGTATTTTGAAAAATTCTGTCTCTAGGTCTGTATAGTGAGTATTTTGAGGTAGAAGTAGGAAATGTTCACTTTTTTATTTTTTCATTTCTATATTTTTTTAATTAAAAATATATATCACTGTTATGATCATAAAGAAAATATTTTAAAATAAAGTAGCAAGAACATATCATAATATAACATTTTAATATGCTAAAGACATAAAGTCTTGAGGTTTTCAATTAAATATGTCTGCCCACATATTATCTCAGTATACAACTTGCTAGTAAAAAGAAATGCTAAATATATGAATCAGGTTACATCCTGTAAGCTTTGTTGCATTATCTGTTTCCTTTCTCAAAATAAGCTGAGGCCAAAGAATGGTTGAAGAAACAAACAAACAATCCTGCTAATTTTGATTATTACTTTCTGAATCCATAGACAATTTCTTTTCCTTACAACTTAAAAAAAAATAACGTTAGACATGTATCTGTTAACTGGTATGGGGACAAGAAAATTACTTTGTACTTTACCTTGAAAATCTTGTGAAAGAAGATAATAGAAATGAGGAAATAGTCGGTTACACTGCTTTAGAAACACTTATTATTTAGTGTCAAATAATTGTTACCTAAAATGGTCTAGAAAGATAAGGTTGAAATGGGATCTAAGGACCTTTATAATGACCAAAGTGAAAGTTTGAGATAAAAATATTTTATATACTTTAAGTCTAAGAATTTGTTTTCATAATTGTAAACACCTTTGTTTTATACAGTACGTATAACCCATTTATAAATGAAGTGAACATATATTAAAGTCTATCTGAGAGGATTATTTGTTTTGTCATCCTTGGGACTGGTCAACAATTGACCTAACAGAACTGGGAATTAATTGACTATTTTAGATACCAATTTTTCTATCTGTAATGCAATAAAACAATAGTTACTACATTTTTTGACAAAACTGTATAAATACAATTCTTAAATTCTGACTTTCTGTTTTTGACAGTAAGGCCAAGGATTTTAAGTGGCAGTATGCTTCTATTCACATAATAGTTTTCTGAAACTTATATACTCAAACATTCCTAAATTCCTTACAACTCATTAAAATTGTGTTAAAAATGTTATTTTACTTGAATAATTAATCTTGTAATAGCTTAAACTTCTATGCTAACCAGCCACAGTTTCAAAAGTTTTAAGAATCTTGTAATATTCTTCAAGTCATATGGTAAACCTGTTTTTCTTGATTATTATATTTTTTGTGAATGTAGACTTCTTTTAGTCCACAGTAAGCATTTCTTTCTAGCCCAAACGTTGTAATTTTTTCATTATGTAGCCTCATAATAAAATCAATCTTAGAATCTTAGTTGGAATTGTTTTATCTCTGTAACATTTTTTCTCATGCAAAAAACTAAACCATGCTGAAAGGATTCTCTGAATGTTAGTGAAGCACAACATCCTACACTCTGCATAACTTCCAGCAAGATGCTTTATAACTTCCAGCAACATGTTTTATTCTTGTGTAGCTAGAGTCTAAATATTCCCTAGATAAATGAGATTGGACAGATGGTTTCTTGGAGATGATATAGAATGATAAAATATCAATAAACCCAAAAAGTAAATACTTAATGTTATAAGTTATATGCATTGATGGTAAATAAACATAGATAATTATAATTTTTTAATAAGATTGTGTGGAGTATTTTCTTTTTCTTTTTCTTTTTTTTTTTTTGAATTGGAGTCTCACTCTCGCCCAGACTGGAGTGCAGTGGCCACTCCCAGCCACCACAGCCTCCACCTGCTGGGCTCCGGCGATCCTTCCGCCTCCGCCTTCCGAGTAGCTGGAACTACAGGCGCGCGCTACCACGCTTGGCTAATTTTTATTTATTTATTGTAGAGACAAGGTCTCGCCAAGTTGCCCAGGCGGGTCTCAAACCCACGGGCTCAGGCAATTCACTCACCTCGGCCTCCCGAAGCGCAGGATTACAGGCTGAGCAACCGAGCCCGGCCATGGCATATTTTCTTAAGAAAAAAAAAGCAAACATTTGGATGCCCTCACTATATTTTGTGACCCTGAAAGCTGTATTTGCATGGAAGTAGAATAAAAATATTGAATTTTAGGAAAACTTTATTAACAGAGTCTATATTAAGCAGACACCAAAAAGATCTATAAGAAACATGTGGTTTGAATTTTCTAGAGTTATTTTTACTGTTACTGGTATATTTAAAATAAAATGTTAAAAAGTTGTTAATTTTTAAAGTACAATTAATTGGTATTATTTAAGATCTTTTCTTCTTTATTTATTAAAATGAAATTCAATTCCAAAACTACATTTTCTTCTTAAAATTATACAACTATCCATAATTATTAGAAATGTACAATGTAAAGTAAAGGGAATCAGAAGATGTCACCCCAAAATATAACATTTTGGCATAAGGCATTTTTGAGTTAAAGTCAATTGAGAAATCACAGATACAGGAAAAATTATCTGCCCTTCTCTCTGTCTTCTAATAACCATAGGTTATACATAGCCTGAGACCCCCTGCTCACTCCAGAGGATGCTTATGACGTCTTGAGATACCTGGTGCTATGCACTGAATGTTTGTGTCTCCCACCCCAAATTTATATGTTAAAACTCTAACCCCAAATGATATAGTATCAGGAAGTGGAAACCGTAGGAGGTAATTAGATTAAGGAAATAGGGCCCTCATGGATGAAGTCAGTGCCCTTATAAGAAGAAACACAAATGTTTGTTTTTTTCTTTTTCTTCACCATGTGAAGATATAGCAAGGAGAAGGCAACCGTTTGTACACTAGAAAAAGAGCACCAACCAAGAACAAAACAATTCTAGTCTCCAGAATTGTGAAAAATAAATGTTTGTTGTTTAAGCCACCCGATCTATGGTATCCTGTTATAGCAGCCCTAACTGACCAAGACATCTGGCAATGCCTGAAAAAGGTAAAAACTCTTATTGAGTTAGTCTCCTGGATTTTCCATTTGGCAGGGTCTTGTTTGGAAAGGGTGTTGAGATCTGTATTTTCTTGTTCTTTTCTTTTCACATTTAGATTAGCAACATAAATCATTTGTGTAAAATAGTTCTTTAGGTATGGCCACTTGTGTTTTGCTTGGCCTTTGTTCTCTGCCAGGGGTAGCCATCATTTTCTTGGTCTTTGTCTTTTACATCCTTTGTCATACAGCAGACAATCATAGGGTAGAAATAGGCATATATTCTAAAACCTGTTGTTCAGAGGACCCCACAGAGTTTATAGTTCTCACTAGACCTCCATACATTTGGAGAAATGTATAAGCTGGATAAGCTGCTTCTTTTATTCGATTTTATGTACTGAGAGCTTGTTTGGATCCAGTGAGAGAGCTCACTTTGGTTTTTCTATCTGCTGGGAGTACAGGTTGTCAGGCTTGCATCTCATGGTGAACCGTTAGACTGGAAACTAGGACACAAACAGTATGGTCTTACCATCATAACACTCAGGGGAGTTTGTCTAAATAAAAGGTCCCTGCCAATGCGAGTCCCTTATCACTTTTCTCCCTCATTGTCTAGTTAATGTTCTGAAAAGTCCTATCTCAGTCTCTCTGTAGCACAGATGAGCAGGTCTGTGATTGTAGGCATCTCACTTTTATGGAAGACCATACACATGAGTTTTCACAAACACCATGCTTACCGCCTATGGCAACAAGGGTTTTTACTTTTATTGGTTATCCTTTGGAGTGACAAGCTGCATCATGGGAGCTCTATTTTCTGCACCTGCTCCAGGGATGCCTTTTGCCTCTATGGAAAAATTTTACTTTATGCCTGAAAAGTTGCCTCTAGGTCCTTCCAAAAATAGGTTTTCCTCTTTGTGCTGAATTTGGAAAGGTTATGTCCTTGGAGATTCTATCTGTTGACGACCAGATGATGAATCTTTTGATTTTGAAACACTTTTATGCTTAAAAGGATTTTTGAGAGTTCTCATTCTAAACAAATGTCCTATTCATACCTGTGGGAAAATCAGATGGAAGAAGGATGCAAAGAAGTATTTTGGCTAGCCTGAGGGACTCCCTTAACAGAATTAAAAAAAACACACACACAAAAATTAGACTGAAAACTAAAGTTAAAATCCACCATAAGTTCCCATTTTACCCCCTTTCTATATCCCTTTTTAAACCCAAATCCCTATCCCTGACCATCAAGAAGAGCTTCTGGATCTCTGCACCTCTGCCAAAAATATATCTCTCCATATTCTGGCCTCAAGTCCTCATACAATTTCCTTCATTCACAAAACTCCTCTAGAAAATTATTTAAATACCCAATTTAATTTCTACTTCTTTACAAAAAAAAGCAAACAGTTGCTTGACCTCCAGGTATGGGCCATACAATTTGCTTATGTAAATACTGACAGCCAGGAAATACATTTGACAGAGGACACAGAGACATTCAACAAGGATCATTTTGCAGTTTCTTACAAATACAACTACCTTCCAGGACTCTGTAATCAAACCCTATCCACTCCAAGCCTTTGTAAGAAAGAGAAAGAAGTAAGATAACAGTCATTACCTTGCAAATTATATCTTTACATAAACAAAAATATAACTGAGAATAATTAAAATTCTTTCCAACCACAGAGTCTTTCCTACTCTTTTCTAGATACTTGCAGATAATGTAAAAAGCCAGGGTATTAGAAGCAGAAATATCCTACATGCAATAGATGAAAAGTTTAAATAACAGTATCTTTAGACTCCAGAACTTTCAGAAGGTTTATTTATCCTCATCTATGAGGCAATCCCAATAAACTCCACTGATTGGCATGGTCAACCAATCTTCAGTAGCATCTCCAGGCATGTCATTAAAATTAAAATAGAGGATCAAGAACAGGATTTCGTAATTGACACTGGTGCAGCTTTCTCTACAGTCTCCTCCGAGAGTTAATCAATACCAATTACCTCTAATTCCATTCAAGTAGTTGGAGTCTCTGGACAATTTATTTCACTGTCCATATTTCTCAGCCCACCCTAGTATCCTAAGGCCTTCTTGACATCCACCATGCCTTTCTGGTTTTTAACATCTTACCAGCAAACCTTATAAGTAAAGACCAATTATATAAATTACATGCCACCACACCATGTAAAAAAAGAGATGCGGTTTTACTTCCATGCTTTCAAACCAAACCCCAAACTTCCTACTTTCCCTGATGATCATCTCTATTCAAAATCCTTTGAAGAGGACTTTACCTTAAAAGATGTTTTCGTGCAAGACCTAAGGGTCATAAACTTTTCTTCTTTGCCACTCTGAAGTCCTAACGGAGCCATAATTCTTACCTCAATTCTAGTTGACATAGTCAGGCTTATAGTAAATGACCACTGCTTAGCTTCCTTTTTTATTCCATTGCCCCCTGGATTTCAATTTCTTTTTGCATACACATTTAGAAGAAGAAAATTAACATAAACTTGTGTTGATGAAAAGATGCTAAGTTCTGTATAAAACATTTCAGATGGTTTATTCTTGAGCCAAACTTGAGGATCCAGAGCCATGGCATATGTCCTAGGATATTTTGAGAACGTGTGTCCATCATGTTGAAAGATGTCTAACTTATGTAGCAGAAGTTACAAAAACCATAGATCAATACATGTGAGATTCTCATGGGGTTAGCCAGGGGAGAAGGGACATTTCCAAGCAGGGGCTTGCAAGTTATGAATGAGTTCAAATATTCCTTGACTGGTAATATGTAGCTCTTATCAGGATATAAGATGTTTTGCTGAGACAAAGGGTGGAAGGATTCAAGGTTTGCTGATATGTAGATGAAGTTAAGATGTTATGCTAGAGTCAGATTGGAAAACAATAGGGTAATAAAACGCTGTCTGGTGAGTTACTAGTAGGTGTGACTCCCCAAGCTTCTTACAAATTCTTAGGCATTGGAATAAAAGAAAAAGGTCATATGTAGTCCTCATTTGCACATACTTCAGGGCTATTCCTTCATTATTTCTAGACCCATACAGCCAACAAAGACTCTGTAGCCTTTACCTAAGGCTCCACTCTTGTTCAATATGTTGATGACCTCTTACTTTGTAAACAAACTAAGCAGGGCACTCTAGTAGACTTTCTTTTTTTAAATTCTTTTTTAAAGATGTGGGATACAATGATCACTTGTATACCTTAAAGTAAATTCTACATCTAGTAGACTTTCTCATTCTCCTAAAGGTACCATCTGAAAGAAGCTTTCAAGCCTCCTGATCTAAACTTCCATGAGCACAAATGACTGTTACCTACTTAGGCTTTGAGATTTATATTTTGGTCAATTTCATCCATCCTTCTCTTTAAAATGAAGAAATAGTTATGAACAATTTTAGGGGCAGCTAGTTATTGCCACCAAAGGGCTCCTAATTTTGCTGCCCTTGTTATGTCTCTATAACTCACTCTAAAATACTACTTCAGGGCTCATTTATTGGGCATTAACTTTTATGAAAGTTATAAATTTAGCATTGTCCACACCTCCAGCACTCCACATACACAATTTTGATAAACCTTTTCACACGATACTGCCATTAAACAAAAATGGGATTCCTATAGTTATTCTAGGACAAGCTTTTGTCTCTTGAATACATTCTATAGCATTTTTCTTCCATGCCAATTACACCCTGTGTTATCAGACATGCGTACACATCTACATGACGTAGCCTCCATTTTGCCTTAATTGACAAGCTGTAGCCTTACATTAGGTTTCCCCATTCGCCTCTAGGTTCCCCATGCTGTGTCTGCTCTTATAGAAGTTCATACAATACAGCACATCTCGACATGGTGTCAGACCAGTTATGAACAAATCCTATTAACCAAGACCTCCATCATCTCGCATCACTGTAACAGTCTAAATTCAGCTACTCTACCACTCCACACTGATGATGGAGGGTCCCACTCCATTCCACATGCTTGACTTGTGACCATAAAAATGGTCTCAATGCCACAAGAGGACATTTTACATATCCCCTCAGAAAATTCAGATCTATTTCCATTTTGTAATGGCTCCTGTAAACAAAATTATGGAAAAATAGCAACTGGTTATGCCATAGTTTCCTCACATGGAACACATGGGACATATCCTTTTCTTAAAGTAATCCCAGCTCAAGCCACTGCACTCGTGGGTCTTACATGAGCCCATAAATTGAAAAAGGAAAAACTACTTCTGTTTACACTGATTCAGGATACAATTTTG
This sequence comes from Tarsius wallacei, assembly GCA_963574415.1. NCBI lineage: Eukaryota > Metazoa > Chordata > Mammalia > Primates > Tarsiidae > Tarsius > Tarsius wallacei. The sequence goes on along the minus strand of CAUYQG010260188.1, from coordinate 11,518 downwards.
CAGTGTGTCATGCAGTGGACACAATTTGAAAATTCCAGATTTTTAACCACGTCAGACTCACATTGCCAAGTGGACATAATGTAATTGCTGCTGTAATATAGGTTATTCATCTCTGTACTCAAATTGCTATTGTTCACTGTCCAGCCCACACTAAGGAAACTGACACCGTGTCTGCAGGAAATGATAAGGCTGACAAAACAAAGCTGCTAAGTGTACAGATAAAAATGAACCCCTCTATCCTTTTGCTGCACAAGTCATAAACCCATCTCTATCCCTGATTGATATTATTGACTCTCAGACAAATACAATATGCTCTGGAAAAAAAAAGGATATGAAAGGGTGATGACTATCAGACTGATTAAACAATGAACTCAATAGGCTTTCCATAGCCTTCTGTCTTTTGATCTTTTGGCTTTCACTTGTCTTCCATCAGATGGGCTGTCTGTGCAGATGGAGGATAGTTAAAAAACTAAAAGACAATTGGTTCTACCCTGGCATTCATAAAAATTCTGACCAAACTATTTCCCAGTGTACTGCTTGTTCATCTCACCACGTTTCTGGAGGAAACCACCATAACTCAGGAACTCTCCAAGGCCCACATATCCCCTTGGAGTAATACAAATGGATTTTACAGATTTATCTCCAGCTTTAGACTATTCTTACTGCTTGGTTATAGTCTGCATGTTTTATGGATTGACTGAATGCTACCCAGTTAGACATGTCAATACAAGAGTGGTAAAGAAATTATCTATTAAAATTATTCCTCATTTTTACATTGTTTTATGAATGAAATCAAACCAAGGATATATTAGACTTAAATGACTAGAAGGATGACCTATGATCCTTACAAAAAATCTAGAATACTCCAAATAGGAGATATGAATTAACCTTTTCTGAAATACTTTTTGGTCACACTATGCCTACTAGCATCTCTAAACCTTCCATACCTGGATTGAGTGAAAGTCATTAGGACTTGCATGAACAATTTGATGCTTTGACTATCTAGTCATAAAATAACTAACTAGCACATTAAAACATACCATCAGCAGATGAAAATGTGTCTTCTATAGGTTGATAATCCTTTTGGGTCAAGAACCTGGATGCACAAGTTTTTAAAAAATAAGCCATGAATTGTCATCTCATTGAGAAGAACCTTACAAAATGTTGTTAACTACCTACCTTACTATGCCAAGCTAGACCCAGATAATCAATCTTAAGACAATTAAAAAGCTATCTTCACAGGTGATCTCAAATCGAAGATTTTTAGAACCTGTTTTCCTGTTTCCAGAAGCAGAAAACACCTTCAAGTAGATAGCTCTTGATCATGGATCAAGAACGTCATCTTGGTCTAATTTTTTTTCTCTCTTGAAATCTTGTTCCTCCATGAAGGATTAAAAAACCTAAAACAAACCCTTTTGCCCTTTTAAACAACCCCCCACAACTTATTTTGTCTCCCATTTATTGAAAGGTGGCTGGAGATTGCTTATTTCAATGTTTGTTATTCTTCCTATAATCCTCCACAATGAACTCTCGTTCAAACTGCATCTTTCATCTGTTAACTTTACTATTGTCTTAACAAGTTAAACATAAATAATTTATCTGACTGTTGATTATATCAGCATCTAGATAGCACAGGGAATATATTTTCCTTTGTGCAGATATCTCCCTTTCCTGTAACGGAAATAGAAAAACAATATCACTGGAGATGTAGGTAATGTAGATGACACTGAGGTGAATTTGCATAAACAAAATCTTACTAAATAACTGTTATCTTCCATTAATTTTCTTCACACACACACACACACACACACACACACACAGTCTTCCCATAATTTTCTGTTCCAAGAGTCACAAATCCCTTTTTCTTCATATTATCACTTCTCTGAAATGTATAATTACTAGTTATAATAATATATATGTTGCTGGGCATGGTCCATGGGTTTGAGACCAGTCTGAGCAACATAGCAGACCTCGACTCTATGATAAATCAAAAGATTAGCTGGGCATGGTGACACATATCTGTAGATCCAGTTACTTGGAAGGCTGAAGGGGAAGGATCACCTGAACCCAGCAGGCCAATGTTGTGGTGGCCGTGAGCTTGCCACTGCACTCCAGCCTGAGCAATAGAGTGAGACTCCAACTCAAATAAAAGAAAAGATAATATGTATGCTCCCTGAGTGTAACCTTTTATTTGGTTCATCACTTTCTATGAAAGCCAATTTTTTAATATAAAAAATTAAAAAACATTAACACCAAATGCAATCTGTATGCATTTCTCCTGTTAGTCTGTCTTTTGTTATTTTAATTTGGCATACCAACTGTATAACCTAAAGTAGAGGAAAGTTTTATTCTCCTCTACATATCTGTTGTATTTGGAGCCAAGAAATAACAAAAATAGTACATGATATTTTCTCAGCTACCTATAAATTTAAAATCTATATTGGAAAAAAAACACATTAAGAAAAAGACATTTGGCACTAATGGTGGGAGAGATTTTTGTAAAAAAAATTCTTCAGTAGTTAACTGAGTGACTGATACTTAGACAGTATACACAGCTATGAGAAGTACTACCAGTAAAATAAAATATAGACCCTTTTGAATTGGAAAGCTTTCCTGGGGGCAAAGGGCATATTCTGAAAGAAAAGATGGACCATTGGCGCATATTGCTATTTAAAGATTAAGTAGTTAATAACAAGCCTATTATGTAGTTGATAAAAGATATTGAATGATACAGTTTGAATTGTCCACACCAAATATCATGTTGAAATGTGATTCTCAGTGTAGTAGGTGGGGTCCAGTGGAAGGTGATTGTCTCATGAGGGCAGATACTTCATGGATGGCTTGATGCTGTTCTTGCAGTAATTAGTGAGTTTCTGCAGTAATAAGTGAGTTCTTGCCCTATTAGTTCATGTAAGAGCTAGTTGTTTAAAAGAGCCTGATACCTTTTACTCCTTTTCTTGCTTCTATTCTCCCATGTGACATGACAGTTCCTGTAACCTTACTCCATGAGTAAAAGTTTCCTGAGGCCTCACCAGAAGCCAAGCAAATGCCAGCATCATGCAGGACTGTGAGCCAAATAAACCTTTCTTTTTTATATATATTACTCAGTCTCACATATTACTTTACAGCAATGCAAAACAGACTGATACAATGAGCATAAAGAAGAGAAGAACTAAAAAAGAAAAGAGAGAGAAAAAGAGATAAAGAGAGGTAATAAGCAATTATAAAAAAAGATTAATCAACACTATCAAGTTCTGGCAAAAGGTCATAAAAACCACATAAGAATATGTTCTTCAGGGATCAGTCATACAGGCTCTTGGCTATGGTATTAGATAGAATGCTACTATTTTGAGTAACTATCATAAAAGTAAAAAATAAAATGAAAGGGGAGTTGAACTAGAGAAGAACTTTGAATAAAAGGGTCAATGTTTAAGAATGAGATAAACATATGACTAAATCAGTTGAAAATGACAATACTGAAAATATGGAAGTAAGGGGACCATCCAATCTGCTTAGTGAGCATCTGAGATTCATCGAACTATATTTGCCTCTGGGGAAGTATATTCCTAGCTCACTATAGATAACTCAATTGATCTAATAGATGTTTACATTTAATGTAGCAAATATTTCTGATTTTGAAGATTTCACTCACTTTTGCCTGGAAAATATAGAATGTTGCATAGAACTTGAAATACAGATATAGTGCCTATGATATACTCATGTAAAGTTCTTTCCACACAGAGATGGCACCACAAACGGTTAAGATAAAGAATAAGAGTAAATGAAAAATACTGGGAAAATAAAGGAAATTTTCTATCATGCACTTGGCACTGAATGAAGGGGAAATATATTTATTCTGATTATTTGTAACTGTAGATAATCCCTATGAAATTTTCTATTAAAATTCCTGTGATTACCATGGTCCATTAAATCTCAAAGTGTTTAATTTCATATATGTATAAGAAGGGAATTTTCTTGTAGCAAAATGCAATTGTACTTCTTTCCTCAACATTAAAATTACAGAAAGGAAGGCCGAGGTGAGGTTGCCTGAGCCCGTAGGTTCGAGACCCACCTGGGAAACTTGGCGAGACCTCATCTCTACAATAAATAAAAAAAAGAAAATCAGCCGGGCGTGGTAGCACGCGCCTGTAGTTCCAGCTACTTGGAAGGCTGAGGCGGAAGGATCGCTGGAGCCCGGCAGGTCCAGGCTGCGGTTGCCGGGAGCGACCACTGCACTCCAGTCTGGGCGACTAAGTGAGACTCTAACTCAAAAAAAAAAAAAAAATTACAGAAAGGAGACTCTATGCTTATGAAAGTAAGATTCAGGTGATTAAAAACGACATAAAATAAAGTCATTAAAATATGTGAGCAGAAAATTATAAAAGTATAAATAAAGGCAAAGTATAGTAGAAAAAACTCAAATCTATGTTCTAGAAATAGCAAATTTTCCATTAACATTGAAAATAAAGCCTGGAAAATAAAATGTGTGGAATAAAAAAAGAATTCAAAGAATTGGCAAACTTGGATTGGATTTGGCAAACTTTTTTCTGTACAGTAAGATGGCAAATATTTCAGACATTGAGAAGACAAAGCTGAGAACACTCCATACTTTATGAAAAGATATAGATATAGACAGAGATATGACTTTAAAAAATAGAGAGATTATCTATATCTTAAATGTGTAAATTCTATCAATGCTGATCTGCAGATTTGATGTAATTTTATATTTTTTAAAACATGGAACAATATATGCTCATTTCTTAAGCATAAAGCAATGATGAAATAAGAATACAAAAGCACATTTGAAGACTAAATACAATGTAAAGAAGACACTCTATACCAGATATCAAGATATCTTACAAATATATAGTAATCAAGCAGTTTTAAAAGCCAAGTAGATAGATAATTGAATATAATTTAAACTCTAGAAACAACTTCAGATGTTTATTATATGACAGAAATCATATGTGAAGAGTGAACAGATGGACCATTAAGTAAATAGTTCTTGGAGGCCGCCCAGGTGCTGGTGAAGATGTGGAAAAATAGGAACACTTCTATACTACTGGTGGGAATGCAGACTAGTACAACCTTTTTGGAAGACAGTGTGGTGATTTCTGAAAGAACTAGAAATTGACCTTCCGTATGACCCAGCAATTTCCCTATTGGGAATATACCTGAAAGAACTCAAATTATTCTACAAAAAAGACACCTGCACACGTATGTTTGTTGCAGTTCTATTCACAATAGCAAAAAATGGAACCAACCGTGTTGCCCATCAAAGCTGGACTGGATTAAAAAAATGTGGTACATATCCATGATGGAATATTATGCAGCCATAAAGAAGGACAAATATATGGATTTTGCAGCAACTTGGATGGATCTGGAGTTGATCATACTTAGTGATTTATCACAGAAACAAAGAACTGAGTTCCATATGTTCTGACTCATAAGCTGACCTTGAACAATTACAATTCAGTAGTGGGAAACTGTGGGGAGTGGGGGTAGGATTGGAAGTTAGGGAAACTGCCAAGGGAGGGAGGGGAGTACCTCGTCAACAAAAGTACCTGCATGATCAATGTTTCTATACCTAACCCTGAAATGTACCCAACATCTTTATAATAAAAATTGAACCAATACATAAGTAAATAAATAAATAAACAGCTCCAGGAAAATTTGTCGTCAGTGAGGAAAGAAAATGAAATTGGATCAATCCTTTTTTGCCCCCATCAATACATAGTAAAATAGTGTGTTATATCGATATTTATACCTAAATGTAAATATTTAATTATTAACTTCTTGGAGCCATAATAGGAAGTATTGACTATGATTTAAAAAGCGATAAAATCAATAAATATCACCACATTAAAATGAGAAATTCTGGCTGGCGGTTGGTGGGGCAGGGAAGCTGCAGTGGTGGAGGCTCTGTGTAGCTGACCCAAAAGGCGCAGGTAGTCGGGGACGCCATGGGGTTCATGCACTTGCTGAACTGGTTGCCGCTCTTCATCCAGGTGGCCTTCATCAAGTTGGTCATGGCGGCTCGACCTTATTACCTGGCAGAACTGGCAGAAGAATACACAGTAGCCACCAGCAGGATCATCAAATACATGAGCTGGTTCTCCACAGCTTTGCAGATTGGCCTCTACATCTTTGAGCACTTCCCCATCAGCATGATTGGCGTGGGCCTCTTCACCGACCTCCTCTACTCTGGCCTCCTCCAGACCTTCCCCTTCATCATGCTGACCTCGCCTAACTTCATCCTGTCCAGCGGGCTAGTGGTGGTGAATCATTACCCAGCATTTCAGGCTTTTGCAGAAGAATATTATCCTTTCTCAGAGGTCCTGGCCTATTTCACTCTCTGCCTGTGGATAATACTGTTTGCGTTTTTTGTATCACTTTTGGCTAGGGAGAATGTCTTGGCCTCCACCATGCAGCCTGGAGATGACGTGGTGGGCAACTACCTCACCAAAGGCAAGCGGAGCAAACGCTTAGGGATCCTGGATGTCTTCTCCTTCATCAAAGAAACCATTCTACCCAGTCGTCAGAAGATATACTGACTCCTTGGGGAGGGGATGTGGGGTCAAGACCAGGAGATTCAGGTTCTTGGGCCTCTGTGTTAGGTGGGGGAGCTGGAAAGGTATCTTTCACCATCCCCAGTTTTCCTCTGCTCAGCTCTGAAACCCCACCCCCACCCTCCTCTGGTAGCTCAATTTGGCTCAGTTCTGATGCTGCTAGGGACTCTAACCTCAGAGGACACCAGGGAGGGTGACAGAGCCTGCTTAGCCAGGAGACCGAGGCCCCCCAGTCTGCCCTTCCCCCTTCTATGGTGGATTGGGTCGTTCTGGCCCAGCTGGGGCAAGCAGGGCAGGGTCTGTGAAACTGGAGAGCAGATGGTGAAACATTCTCTAGGCAGGTGGCCGTGGGGAGGGCCATGGCTTGGCATACCCTAGAGAGGTAGTTTTTGCTGTTGAACTGTGATTTCTGCTCAAGTGCTGACTCTCATCTGAATAAAGGCTCTAACTGGCAAAAAATAAAGTAAAATAAAATAAAAAAGAAATTCTGTTCATCAAAAGGTGTCATAAATTGAAATTACAGACACTAAATAGGAGAATTACACAATATTAATAATAAAATAATTGTGGATTAATATTTGAAGTATGTTGAAAATCCTATGTCAATACCAATTAGATTTTTAAAAAAAAATGTATTTATAGATATTTTAGAAAATAAAGAATACTCCTATGGTGAAGAATTATACAAAAAGGTTATTTGAACCTAATTAATAATTAAAATATACTAAATTAAAAGGTATTAAATTAAAAGTTTAACAGTATCAGGCATTAAAAAATATGTGAAGAGAGAATTCCTGTTTCTGCTGATTGGATTACAAACTGCTGCAAACTCTCTAGAAAGTAATTTGACATTACCTGGTAAATTTGAAATTTCTTACTAAGAAGGTACAAAAACTTCTCTTGTTACTCATATAATGAGGTGTTCTGGGAAAAGCAAGTCAGACTTTCCAAGCTTCACCAAAAATAACTCAAGGGCACATATAATGGAGACTCTTTTGAGATTTTGTGGTAATTCGGAGGTGGAGCCAGGGTGAGAATTTGAACTTAACTTCCTACCAGCACTAAAGGAGAGAACATCTGGGCTTTCTTAACAGCTTGCCAGAAGGGGAGGGATGAGGTTTAAAAGCCTTTAACAGCCAAACATTAAAAATGGAGTCAGACTCTTTATTATACTGTGTTCCAGTCATTTTTCTCCCTCTTACAACCTGAGAGAAACTCTTTCACGCATGCCCACGGACACATGTATAAGAATTTTCCTAACAGTAATAATGCTATTGTAAGTTATATGTATGCTGGCAATATTTAAACAAATAAATTGTTGTATAATTGTTTAATGGAATAATATACAGCAGAGTAATAAATGTGTCAGTTATAACCAGTTATAAGTAAGCCTTTCAAGCATTAAGAAATAGAAAACTCATATTCCATTTATATAAGTTTCAAAACTGATAGATGAAATGCAATACATAGGCACATACAAAGTTTTGGGAGACATATGTATGTGTTAAGATGTAAAGAAAATCAAGATCCTGTTAAAAACAAAATTGAGCATGATGGCTAATTCTCAAGACTTGCAATTTGAGTCGTCTTTTGACTAACATCAGCAGCATCACCTGTAGAATCACCTGGGAGAATTTTCGGCTCTTCCTTAGACTACTGTGCTCCTCATGCATATTAAAAGTCTAAGAAGTGGGATTTCCAGCAATGGTGACAGAAGAGATCAGACTGTGAGAGTCCCTGCAAAAACAAGTGTCCATAAGGACTCTCTGCATGAGTGGGTGTTTGCTGGTGGATGAGTAAAAATTCATCTGAGGGGAGACTGGAGCTCATGCCCCCAGGGCTCTCCTCCACAAGTGACAGCAACCTCTCACCGCCCTGAGACTGGAGTCCCTGGCACACAGGATCCTATGTTGTTCTTGGAGCTCTCCTGAGAAAAGGCTGTGGAATACAACTAATCTTCACCACCTGTCTCCCGGTCTATATCATCACCTGTGACAGAAGAGCCACATGAGCCCCAGATCTGTGGAGAGAGCAGGTCAGGGAGAGCCAGAGAGGAGCCCCACCACCTGTGAGGAGACATCAACCCGCACCATTTTTTCTGTCTCAGGACCAGGCAGAGACTTGCATTGCCCTGCCTAGCTCCAAGCAGCCTCCAACCTGGGGGACCTAGAGGTTATCTCAGCAAACTCAGAGAGACAGATGCCCCTCCCTCATGCTGGAACAGGCAGAGACATGTCAGATATGAGTGGGAGACTTGACAACAGCAGCAACAAGCCAGATGAGTCCAGATCTGATTCACTCTCCTACCAAGGTTTTCATGGGGCATCTGATCCATGCTGAGAGTAGCCCTATGAGCCAGCACCTAGAGCAGAGGAGAAGAGCTGGAGACCAGAGCTGAAAGAAAGTTGAAGTTACAGAAACAGCCTCAGAGTGAGTTTTGGTTTTTTTAGTTTTTGTTGGTTGGTTGGTTGGTTGGTTTTGCTTTTTTTGTTGTTGTTTGATTTCGTTTTAGTTTTTTTTTTTTTTAATTTCTCCTCTCTTTCTGTTTTTGATTACATTTTCATACTTGCTTTGATTCTGTTATTTAAATTTTTTTTGTCTTGCTGTTTGTGTATGGATATTTTTGAAGGAAAGTGCATCAATAGGGGAGTTTTTGTCAGTTTGTGTGTTTGTATGATTGTATGTTTGTTTGTTTGTTTTTATCTTCTCTGTCTTTGTTTATGTCTCTTCATTTGTTAGTTGGCATGCCTGTCTATTTTCCCTCTTCTCTCTCTCCACCTTCCTCTCATTCCCCTCCTTTCTTTTTTCTTTTTTTTTTGTCTTGCTGTTTGTGTATGGATATTTTTGAAGGGAAGTGCATCAATAGGGGAGTTTTTGTCAGTTTGTGTGTTTGTATGATTGTATGTTTGTTGCTTATTTCATTCATTGTATTCTTTATTGTTGTTATCTCAGTTATCAACTTCTTCCTTCTTTCCTCTTATCTATCCTCATTTCTATTTATTCTCTCTATTAATATCTTGATACCTGGGTTTGTGGTTTGAGACCAGTCATCCTGGGGGCTCTTCATTGTTTGTTTTCTGAAGTTTGTATTCTCAGTGACTGACCTCCCAGAAGTCTGTGTGAAACCCATATTCTGTCTTTGGTTTTTGTTCATTTGTGTAGATTTTCCTCACCCTTTAAAAAAAAATCTCTTCTTTAATTTGGTTGTTCAGGAATGAGGATAGCTTTTACTTCTGTTTGCTCAATCTCCTATTCTTCCTTATGTAGATCTTCTGGCTTTGTTCAATTCTGAACCTGAATGGGGGGAGGGGAGGGCTGTACTTTTTGCAGTTTTCAGATTTAATTGAGGGGAGAGCTGCGATTCAGAAACTATTTGCAGATCCCAGTATTTGCTGACAGGTGTATGGGCCCCCTAGGACCCACTTCCCACTACCTTACAATCTGTCCATGCAGTGGGGGTGTCTGTTTGCCCCCTGAAAGCAAAATGAGATAAGAAAAGGGAAAAGAATGGAGGAAGGAAGGTGGAGAGGGAGAAGAAGGAAAACAGACAGGCATACCAACTAACAAATAAACAGAGAAATGAAAAAGACAAAAACATAGAGACAGTCAACAAACAAACAAAACTACCCATACGCAAACAGAAAATCTAAAAAAAATTAAAATTAAAAAAAAGCAAGCACAAATACATAAACAAAAACAGGATGAGATAAAAAAGCAAAAGCTAAAACAAAAAACAAACAAGAAGAAAAAAAAACGTGCTCTATGGTCATTTTTGCAACTCCAGGTTCCTTTTGGGGCTGCCTTCACCTTAGGAAGGGCTCTGGTCTCCAGCCTCTCCCCTCTGCTCTCAACGCAGGCTGATAGGGTTGCTCTCGGGGTGGGTCAGACGTCCCATGGGCTACTGTGGGAGGAGGATGGATCAGATCCGGACTTCGTGAAGTCTTCCACTCAGATCTGATGTGCTGGTGCCTGCTCCAGCATGGGGTAGGGGTATCTGTCTCTCAGAGTTCATTAAGAGGATAGCCTCTGGGTCCCAAGATGGAGGCTGGGTGCAGATGGGCGGGGCAATGCAGGTCTCAGCCTGGTCCTGGTACTGAGAAGATGGCACTCATTAGTGTCTCATCACTGACATTGGAGCTATCCAGGTTTCCACCACTTGCCTTCCCCACGGTTTCTCCTGCTGCTGCAGGTGATGGTGTGGGCTGGGTGCCAGGTGGTGAGGGATGTCTGCTTTCTGCTGCCTCCTCTCAAGAGAGTCCCAAGAATGGCAGATGATCCTAGGCACCAGGGTCTCCAATCTTAGGGTGCTGGTGGGTTGCAGTCACCTCCAGAGGAGAGCCCAGGGTGCATGAACCGAGTCTGTCCTCAGACGGACTTTCACTCACCCACTGGCACACATCCACTCACACAGAGCGTCTTCATGGACACTCGCTTTCGCAGAGACTCTCACAGTCCAACCTGTTCCCTGGCCATCTTGCCCAGAAGCCTTGTTTGATCTTTATTTGTCCTGTCTAGCTTTTGTTCTATTTTTTCTGCCTTCTTTTGCATTAATTATTTCATAAGATTTTTTAAATCTCTATTGTTTCTTATTAACTGTAACTCTTTGTTTTGTTATTTTAGTAGTTTGCTTTAGGTTTATTAGTTTATATCTTTAAGTTCAATTGATATTTTACCACCTAAAGTATAATGTAATAACCTTACAGTGTATACTTCTGTTTCTTCTTATTCTTTATGCTATTGTTGCTATGTGTTTTATTTTTACTTATGTTATAAATCCCACAATTTATTATTATTATTATTATTTTTTTTTTTTTTTTTTTTTTTTTGATTTGGAGTATCAATATGTCGCCCATACTGGAGTGCAGTGGCCGCTCCCGGCCACCTAAGCCTTATTCATAAGTAGAATGTGGGTATTTATATTCTTTTTTTTTTTTTTTTTTTTTTTTGTT
>CAUYQG010260183.1:0-21587 GCA_963574415.1 Tarsius wallacei | reverse complement strand
CCTTCCAAGTAGCTGGAACTACAGGCGCGTGCTACCACGCCCGGCTAATTTTTGGTTTATTGTAGAGATGAGGTCTCGCCAAGTTGCCCAGGCGGGTCTTGAACCCGCGGGCTCAGGCAATTCACTCACCTCAGCTTCCCACGGCACAGGCTTACAGGCTGAGCCCCCGCGCCCGGCGCCGATGAATAATTAATATTTAAGTCTTGAAATGCAGTGAGGGGTATCCAGTAAGAATAGCCATCATTAACAAAACAAACAACAACAGATGCTGGTGAGGATGTGGAGAAAAAGGAATGCTTCTTCACTGCTGGTGGGAATGCAAACTAGTACAGCCTCTTTGGAAGACAGTGTGGTGATTTCTGAAAGAACTAGAAATTGACCTTCCATATGACCTAGCAATCCTCCTACTGGGAATATACCCAGAGGAATGCAAATCATTCTACAAAAATGATACCTGCACACACATGTTTGTTGCAGCTCTGTTCACAATAGCAAAAAGATGGAACCAACCATGTTGCTCACTGAAGTGGGACTAGATTAAAAAAATGTGGTACATATACACAATGAAATATTATGCAGCCACAAAGAAGGACAAACAAATGGACTTCACAGCAACCTGGATGGATTTAGAGTTGATCATACTCCGTGATCTATCACAGAAACAAAGAATCGAGTACCACATGTTCTCACTTATAAGCAGACCTTGAACAGTTATCATAATACTATAAGAAAAGAATTGGCAGTAGTGGGAAACTTCTAGGGAAGGAGGGGTGGGATTGGCGGTTGAGGGAAACTGCCAGGGGAGGGAGGGGCCCAACTCATCAACAAGGGTACCTGCATAATGAACATTTGTATACATAACCCTGAATTGTACCCCACATCTTTAAGTTTAAAAAAAAAATGCAGCAAGGAGTATCATTATGTCAGAGCTCCTTATGGGACTTGAGGTAGGTATACAGTAAGTCCCCTACATACGAACCTTCGATTTGCAAACTTTCTTTTTTTTTTGAGTTGGAGTCACTCTGTCGCCCAGGCTGGAGTTCAGTGACACACTCATGGCCACCCCAGGGTTGACCTGCTGGGCTCAGGTGATCCTTCCACCTCAGCCTTCCAAGTAGCTGGAACTGCAGGCATGCACTACCATGCTCAGCTAAGTTTTGATTTACTGTAGAGACAAGGTCACACCAAGTTGCCCAGGCTGGTCCCGAACCCACGGGCTCAGGCAATCCACTCGCCTTGGCCTCCCAAAATGCTGGGATTACAGGGTGAGCCACCGAACCCGGCCAATTTGCAAACTTTCAAAGATGCAAACATGTGTTTGCATGACCAATCATGTAAGTTAGTTCACATATCTGGTGTACATTGTCATGTGCATGCATTTTCTACAAAAAGTTGTGCTTTTGTGTACTTTACAGTACTTTATAGAGTACAGTAGCACAGTATCTTTATTTCAAGCCCAGGATGTTTGGAAGCAAGCAAAAAAGCAGCAGTGATGTAGCTGGTATAGACGATAGTGTTAGTTGGGTACATAGGTTACCTTTGTTTGACTTCGAACAAATTGGACTTACAGAAGCTTTCTCAGAATGGAACTTGCTCGTATGCAGAAGACTTACTGTCCATCCATGTACCCAATGAACCCAGTGGTTCCCTTTGTCGTCTCCTGCCGGAGGCAAATTATTGACCCATGGAGGCTGAGGGACAAACTGCCCCTGTCACTGAAATCTACAGCCCAGCAGAAAATTCCTCATATTTCAGAATATCATATCCTGCCAGATGTTTTCTCATCCAAGGAAACCTGCTCCCCACCAATATTGTTAACCTGGCTTCTTAGATGGAGCTAGACAGGAATAATTGTACAACACAAAATTCTGTGACGTTCAGAAAAGATAATATATGAAACACTTGGCAAAATAAAGCTATGTATTAAAACTGCTGATATATTCACATGAGACTACACACAAATGCTAATTCAAATGCCAGCCACACCTTGGAACCGGAAATCAAGAGGTCCTAATAATACTGTCTGAATGTGATGAGAGCTCAGCCATGTCTTAGTTCTGAGCCAGTAATTCCTGCAGTCACTCTATGATCTTGGGTTATGGCCCCTCCTAGCATTATATTCTTACTGTTTAACACAGGGTTGGGGCAAACTTTCCAAGGTAGTTGGTGATTGAGATGAATTATGTAATCCTGAAAGCACAAAGGCTGTAATATGCCTGTATTTTTTGAGGGAAGGGCGTTAGAGACCAAAAACTAGCTGCACATTTGGTGATGTTTTCTCCAAGGTTAATTTCTTTCTTTCTTTTTTTTTTTTTTGAGTCAGAGTTTCTTTTGAGTCAGATTCTCACTCTGTTGCCCAGGCTGGAGTGCAGTGGCATGCTCACGGCCACCACAGTCTCGACCTGCTGGGCTCAGGCGATCCTTCTGCTTCAGCCTTCTCTGTAGCTGGAACTACAGGCGTGTACTACCACACCCAGCTTATTTTTTGATTTATTGTACAGACGAGGTCTCACCAAGTTGCCCAGTCTGGTTGTGAACCCCTGAGCTCAGGCAGTCTTCCCACCTTGACCTCCCAAAGTGCTGGGATTACAGGCTTGAGTCACTGCACCCGGCCCCCGAGATTAATTTCAAGGCTCCATTTTGTGCTTTGCTGTCCAAATATGGAAGTCACTAGTTTGTATTAAAGAGCCTTTTCTCCCATGACCTTGGACTTTGGCCCCAAATGTTAGTGGAGTAATCTGGGCGTATGAAAACTGTAACTTTGCTCCATGTTCTCTGAAGGATAAGTCCTATGCATGAGGAATTAAAAATAATATAAGAGCTGAGTATTTTTTGAAATAAATTTACTTGGTAGACATTTTTACTATTTTAACATTTTGTAAATATATAATTCAGTGGAATTTAGTATAATTGACAGTGCTGTGTTTGCACCCATCTATCTAGTTCCAGAGCACTTTCATTACATCCAAAGAAAACTCAGTACTTGTTAAGACGACACACCCCATTTCCCACATCTTGGCAATCATTAATCTACTCACTGTCTCTATGGATTTGCCCGTACTGGTTATTCTATATAAATGGACTCATAAAATACGTGGCCTTTTGTGTCTGGCTTCGTTCACTAAACAAGTTGTTCTCAAGGTCTGTCCATGTTGTAACATGTATCAGTACTTCATATCTTTTTTCTTTGTGATTAACTATGCATAACATTTACCAAATAAACCATTTTTAAGTATACTGTTGTATGCCATTAACTACATCCACATTGTTGTTAATTTCTGCCACACCCACATTCAGAACTTTTTTTATCTTCCCCAACTGGAAGTCCGACTCATTAAACACTAACTTCCCATCCCCCTTTTCCCTGAGTCCCTAGCAAGCATCATTCTACTTTCATTCCCTATGAATGTGACTACTCTAAGTACCCCACATAAGTGGTTATATTGTCCTTTTGTGCTTGACTTCTTTAACTTAGCATATGACTGAAGGTTCATCCATGTTGGAGCATGTGTCAGAATTTCATTTGTTTTTAAGACTGAATAGTATACCATTCTGTGGATGGGCTACATTGTGTTCATCTGTTCACCGGTTTAATGGACATTTGTGTAGCTTTCCCCTCTTGGCTATTGTGACTAATACTGCTATGAACATGAGTGTACAAATATCTGTTTGTGTTATCTGCTTTCAGTTCCTTTGGGTAGGTATGCAGAAGTAGAGTTGCTGGGTCGTATGTTAACTCCATGTTTAACTCATGCAGATTGATGGCCATGTTGTTTTACACAGTGGCTACATTTTACTTTCTTCTCTCTTATTAGTGGATGAATAATATTTCAGTTTATGATAAATCACCTTTTTGTTTATGTAACCATCTCTTGATGGATATTTTGACTGTTTCTACCCTTTGGCTATTGTGAATAATGGTACTGTTAATATTTATGAACAAGTTTTTGTTTGAACACGTGTTTTCAATTCTTTTTTTTTACCCCTTTAAACTTCATTTTAATGGGTCTCAAAATTCTGTGACAGATTTTTGGTCAAGTTGTTTCCATTAAAAAGTATTGATTTCAAAAACTAATAATTTAAAAACTGCCACACACAAAAACCCCAAAATGGTCCACAAAACATTTTCCTTTCCTTTTGAAAGTTTTACAATGCATTGTTATCATTAACCAGTCTTTTGCTATCAAACTTAAATGGCTGATTGAAACAAACAGTTCTGCGACCATTCTTCCATCACTGATTAAGATTGGGGTGGCAGGTATTAGGGATAATATTCATTTGGCCTTCTGAGCTTTCTGGGCAGACTTGGTGACCTCGCCAGCTCCGGCAGCCTTCTTGTCCACTGCTT
Source organism: Tarsius wallacei (assembly GCA_963574415.1). Lineage (NCBI taxonomy): Eukaryota > Metazoa > Chordata > Mammalia > Primates > Tarsiidae > Tarsius > Tarsius wallacei. The sequence continues at coordinate 17,239 of CAUYQG010260183.1, read as the reverse complement.
TGATGACACCCACAGCAACTGTCTGCCTCATATCATGGACAGCAAAATGACCCAGAAGAGGATAGTCAGAAAAGTTCTCCACACACATGGGCTTGCCAGGAACCATATCAATGATGGCAGCATCACCAGAATTTAGGGTCGTCTTCCAGCTTCTTACCAGAACGGTGATCAGTCTTTTCCTTCAGCTCAGCAAACTTGCATGCAATGTGAGCCATGTGACAATCCAGTACAGGGGCATAGCCGGCACTGATTTGGCCTGGATGGTTCAGGATAAGCTGCTTCCATTGGTGGATCATTTTTACTGTCACCAGCAACGTTGCCACAGCGAACATCTTTGGCAGACACATTCTTGACATTGAAACCCACATTGTCCCTAGGAAGCGCTTCACTCAAAGCTTCATGGTGCATTTCAACAGACTTTACTTCAGTTGTAATGGTGACTAGAGCAAAGGTGACCGCCATGCCAGGTTTGAGAACACCAGTCTCCAATTGGCCCACAGGGACAGTACCAATACCACCAATCTTGTAGACATCCTGGAGAGGCAGGATGGACGAGTTGGTGGCAGGATGTAGTCCAGTGCTTCAAGCAACGTGGTTCCACTGGCATTGCCATCTTTATGGGTAACTTTCCATCCCTTGAAGCAAGGCATGTTAGCACTTGGCTCCAGCATGTTGTCACCATTCCAACCAGAAATTGGCACAAATGCTACTATGTCAGGGTCGTATCTAATTTTCTTCATGTAAGTGCTGACTTCCTTAACAATTTCTTCATATCTCTTCTGGCTGTAAAGTGGCTTAGTGGAATCCATTTTGTTAACACCAACAATTAGTTGTTACACACTCGGTGTGTAAGCCAGAAGGACATGCTTATAGATCTGCCCATTCTTGGCGATACCAGCTTCAAATTCACCAACACCAGCAGCAACAGTCAGGACAACACAGTCAGCCTGAGATGTGCCTTAATCATCTTTTTGATGAAGTTTCTGTGTCCTGGGGTATCAATAATAGTGACGTAGTACTTGCTGATCTCAAATTTCCCCAGGGAAGTATCAACGGTGATACCGTGTTCACACTCAGCCTTCAGTTTATCCAAGACCCAAGCATACTTGAAGGAACCCTTTCCCATTTCTGCAGCCTCCTTCTCAAAAATTTCAATGGTTTTTTTTTGTTGATGCCACCACATCTGAGGATCATATGGCCAATAGGGGTGAACTTGCCTGAATCTGCATGACCAGTGATGACAATGTTGATATGAGTCTTCCTTTCCCATTTTGGGTTTTAAGGGTGATTTTCATGATACCGGTGCTCTGGCAGCAAACATTGTGAAAAAATGCCTTCCTTCCTTTTTTTTAGTTGGAGTCCCACTCTGTTGCCCAGGCTGGAGTATAGTGGCATACTCGCGGCCACTGCAGCCTCGACCTGCTGGGCTCAGGTGATCCTTCTGCCTCGGCTTTCCAAGTAGCTGGAACTACAGGCATGCGCTACCATGCCTGGCTAATTTTTTGATAGATTGTAGAGGTGAGGTCTCGCTAAGTTGCCCAGGCTGGTCTCAAACCCGTGGGCTCGGCAATCTACTCACCTTGGCCTCCCAAAGTGCTGGGATTTGCAGACTGAGCCACCAAGCCTGGGCTTGTCTTCCTTCTTAATGCTCATTTTCCTCTTTTTCTTCTTTGCGTCAGTATGTTGCACAGATGGTGTTGTATGTACTCTTGTTGCCTTCAACATCTATATTCCTTGCCATCTTGCTAAAAGAAACCCAAGTTGGTATGGTGGTGTGCCAAGTAAAATAGTTTCCCTATAACTAGAGTGGCTTCATGGCTGCTCTAACCAAGGAAACGTATATTGACATCTGTGAAAGTTTTGGAAAAGCTTAGCTGAAATTGCAGTTTTTGGAACTGTAGAAGGCATCTTGCATCTCTTGAGTGGGTAATACTCTTAATAATGAAATCTTGTGGGCTGGAGAGGATAGAACAGAATGATAGAAACAACTTTGTTCTCTGCTGGTAACATTGAGTAGTTGAAGAAATGTCAGCAATTCCTTACCTCCATACTATGCATTAAGTGAGGAAAAATAAACTTATTACTTCGGTCATTTTTAATGAGGTTTGCCTTCTTATTCTAACTGATACAGATGGTTTACAAAACTGTCAACCATCCTGTTACTCTTCTGTGTACAAACTCTATATTGTTCATGTCCCTCTTGAAATATATGGATAAAATAAGACACCATTATATTCTTAGTGCCTGGTTTGTGATGGGTACTTGAGAAATATTTGCCTAATGAATTAATAAATGAACATTAGGTGTTTATTAAGGGATCCTAGGATTTTTTAAAAATATTTTTTAATTAGTCTGGTGCATAACTAGGTTATATTGGAGTTTTAGTTAATTCTAAAGCTTACAGATTTCTGAGATAAGTGGATGTGTCAGGGGTCCCTAAGACCACCTTCAGGCTTAACGATTTACTAGAAGGACTTATAGGCCTCAGAAAAGCTGTTATACTCATGATTATGGTTTATTATAGTAAAAATAAAATCAGCAAGGGGAAAAGGTGTATGGGACAAAATTCAGGAGAAATGAGGTACAAGCTTCGGGGTGACCTTTTCCAGTGGAGTTTCATGGGGACATGTTTAATTCTCCCAACAATATGTGTGACAGCATGTGCAAAATGTTGACAACCTAAAAAGCAACCCAAGCCTTGGGACCAGCAGGAAAGCTCATCTGAGCCTGCATTTTTTTGGGGGGGTTTATCATGCAGGCATGTAGCACCCATAGGACTCACCTCAGTTACTTAGATTTCAGTCTCCTAAAGCAATATAGGCATTCGCCATAAATCACATTATTAAATTAAAATTATGTGTTCACATTGATACAGGATAGCTCAAGGTCTCAGGCTTAATACTTGTATTAGACTGACAAAAATACTTTTATCAGGCACGGTATTCTACAGGCTCAGGGTTATCTCCTCAGAGCCAACTACAGAGCAGACACAGTAGTAGATTTGTAAAAAAGAAAACTACATATATACATTCATATATATATATGAATCAAAATAAGTACCTGAAGATAGTATCAGGAGCTATCACTGATTGAAAGATGTAGTAACAGCAAAACTTCAAAAAAAATGTCCAAACCAGAAGGAAATGATAAATAATAGTTAAGCATATTCTTACAGTAGAAGACAGAGAGATTAAAATGAATAAACTAGATTTATATGTAAAACCAAGCAAACAAAAAGGTAACCCTGAACTATGAGATATGTGATTTATACTTTCTTAACTATACTTTTTATAATTTTCCAAAAATTTTCATTCAGATAAGAGACTATATGATAAAAAAAGATTATTTGTGTTATTTAAAGTGACATAGAGACTTCATATTGATATGAACGGCAGTGCTAAAATTTGATATCAAGGTTTGCTAACAAAACCTTTGAGACACAGTAAGTCGAGTGTTCTCCGAATGGACTGGTTGTTTGGGCTGGTTATATGGAACTGGCTAACTGGGATGAGAGCAGGTTGACTGGGGCCAGAGAAGGGCTTATTGGAGCTGCAGTGATAAGATATCAGTAAATCCTATTTACTCTGAGTGGTTTCTTATAATGTGCTTTTCATTTCAGTTTTATAAAAGTTATGCTCAAGATTTTAACTCATTTAATCCAATTTTCCTTAATTACATACTCAATGTAGTCATTTAATGAACCCTACTAGGTACCTAGCACTGAATTAGCCTTTGTACACTGCCATTTTTCTCTCCCTAACCTCCTCTACCTTTTTTAGGGCATGGACTAAATCAAATTCAATTGTAAGCCTCCTTTCCTTGCTGTTCCTCTATAACATGGCATTAAGCTTAAATAAACCTTTTGTTAGTATTGTTGGCTCTGGGTTAAGAGCATGTGATTCAATAAATTACTAACCTCTCTAACCCTAAATGTCTTCAGCTGTACAATTGAGGTGATTTTAGTAAGAATATCATAGGCTTCTGTGATAATGTCACATGCTGTGTGTAAGATGTTAGCACAGTGCTTGGCATATAGTTAGTGCTGAATAAAAGTTATTCCTTGTTATGAAAGTGAAACCATGTATTCCTGAATAGTCTTTCACTAAATGTTTAGCATTGTGTAGTCAGATACATCTATTTGGTGATAGTTTGGACATTAGAATAAAGAGAAGAAGAGTCAAAGATGTCTCCCATTTTTCTAATGTGGTTGAATGGCGAGTGGAGTTGCCAGTTGTCGAGAAAGGAATGTAGTGAGAGGAGGCAGGATAATGTATTCCAGACCTGTTGAGTTTGAGGTGACTGTGGGAGATCCTAATGAGGATATCTAGTGGACATTCAAGTCTGAAGCTTGAAGAGAAATCTGGGTCAGAGAGATTCAGGAGCATCACCTTGTAGTTGGGAATCACAAGAGTGCATGATGTTGGCCAAGGGAAGCACTTCTTAGAGAACTGCACTGTGTGTTTCGTCAAACCACATTCTCCTCTTAATGCTCTGCATGCTGTGGTTGCTCCATAAACATTTGGTGAAAATCATGAGAAACTGATTGGCTCGTGGGGACAAATTGTTTTCTCATTTTGGCTCCATAGAAATGACAAAACATTTTTGCGGTAGAATAAAGAGGACATGGCGTGTGGTTATGAGTGATATTAAGCATTGTTTACTTGGTGTGGAGCCGAGGGAATTTATGAATGAGTTTCAGAGAGCCCACAGAGTCTTGAAATTATACACAGAAATTGGTAAAGGAGCCATAATTTTGATCAGATTCTCAAAGAGAGTCAGAATGAGTCAGACTACTGAAAGAGAGAAGGGAGAGAGAGGGGGAGAGAGAGAGAAAGAGAGGGAGGGAGGGAAGGAAGGAAGGAAGGAAGGAAGGAAGGAAGGAAGGAAGGAAGAATAATAATGCCTGTTGTCCTGAAGGCAAATAATGGGAACAAATATCATGTCAGAATAACTGAGGAAGCCAGAAAAATCACCTAAACAATGAGGAATCCCAGTTCCCTCAGGCTATAGTTTTCTGCCTTGTGCCAGTATTGTACAAGATGGGAGGAATTTGGGGTCAAGAGTTTCATAGTGTGGCTTGGCAGAATCAAAGGCCAAAAGATGATTAATTCTCAATGTGGATAACCATGGAAGGAATATGGGGAGGATTAGGGGTTATTCCCCAAATCTGGCTACTTCTTAAGCCAGAAGGTTCGCTGTCTTATATACCACAGATAATGAGGCAAAGAGAGGTCCTTTTGAGAATATTGGACACAACATTCCTAGTTACTTAAAGTGGGAGCAGCACTTTTTCTTCCTTTTTTGTTTTGTTTATCCTTTAAAATATATTTTTTATAGTAGTTTCAGGTTTACAGTAAAATTGAGCAGAATGTACAGAGTTCCCTTATACCCCCTGTGCAACACATACACTGCTTCTTGCATTATCAACATCTCTCACTAGAGTGGCAAATTTTTTACAGTCAGTGAGCCTATGTTGACATGTCATTGTTACCCTAAATCCATAGTTTACATTAGGATTCACTGTTGGTGGTGTACATTCTATGGGTGTTGACAAATATATAGTGATATGCACCTACCATTATGGTATCATACAGAATCGTTTTGCTGCCCTAAAGAGCCTCTGTGCTCTGCCTGTTCTCCCCCCTAATCCCTGGAAGCCACTGATCTTTTTACTGTCTTCATAGATTTCCCTTTTTCAGAATGTCATATAGTTGGAATCACATAGTATGCTTCCTTTTTAGATTGGCTGCTTTCACTTAGTGAGATGCATTTAAGGTTCCTCCATGTCTTCTCATGGCTTGATAGCTTATTTCTTTTTTGATTTGAATAATAGTCCAGTGTCTGGATGTGCCACATTTATTTATTAATTCATCTACTGAAGGGAATCTTGGTTGCTTCCAAGTTTCAACAATTATAAATAAAGCTGTTGTAAAATCCACGTGCAGGTTTTTTGTGTGAATTGGTTTTTAACTCCTTTGGATAAATACCTAGAGGTGTGATTTCTGGATTGTATGATAAAGAGTTTGCTTAGTTTTGTAAGAAACCTCAAAACTGTCTTCCAAGTGGTTTTATCATTTTGCATTCCCACCAGCAGTGGATTAGAGTTCCTGTTGCTCCACATCCTCACCAACATTTGGTGGTATCAGAGCTCTGAATTTTGGTCATTCTTATAGGTGTGCAGTGGCATTTTTGTTTTTAATTTGTATTTCTCTAATGAGATATGAAGTGAAGTATCTTTTCACATGCTTATTTTCCATCTGTATGTCTTCAATGGAGGAACAGCATTTTTAACAAGATGTTAAATAAATTTTGACATAGGCATAAAAGTACAGTAGATATGACACACCAAAGACTCCAGACCAAATACAAATCTTTAAATGAAATTCCAAAAACCAGTTTTATAACCACTCGCTGCATACAAGCTAAAAATATGTTGGGTTATTGCAGATTAAAAGAGAAGGTGTGAAAGTGAATATCTTTATTAGAGCTATTGGTGTGATGTGGACTCTTTTTCTCAGCCTGCAGGGGACAGGATGGGTGCCTGCCCTTCCCCCCTAAATGACCTCAAGGCCATTTAGAAGGCTCCAACAGGACAAATTGCTCTGTTCCCTGAAGTGGGAGGGGTGGCAGAGGTGTGAGTTTATTCTCCTACCTGGAAAATCTCCTTCCTGGCTAGCTACTTCAGTGTGCAGAGCAAAAGAGAGAGGGTATGGTGAAAAGAATGTTTGAGTATTTGCCAAGGACCTGATGGAAACCCTCCATGAGCAGGCGCCAGGGGCCAGATGGTTTTAGATGGTGTCAGATTCCCCTGGGGTTGACTAGCTCTCAGTAGAGGGAATCTAGAGGTGTCATTGGATCCTTGGGTTGTAGAAGGAGTTAGTAGCTAGCTAGAGAAAAGTACCTCTTTTGCATCAAGGGAGCTGCCATGAGAGCCCTTGAACTATGAGGAGGCAGGTACTCCATAGAATCCAGAAAAGTGCAGTCGGTGCCAGTCAAATCAGATCTCTTCTGCTCATCTTGTTTCTCTTTCCCATAGGACTTAGTTCCCCTAATTGTAATCTAGGAACAGGAGACAAATTTCCCCCTAATGAATACATTCTAAGGTAGTAGTGGAAGACCAAACTCAATTACACCCTGTAAGTCCTGCTTATTCGTTGTTCCAGCTGCACATTGAAAGGGTGGCCCAGTGTGAAAAACTGTTTGAAGGTTGTAACTACCTAAGGGAAAAAATTCTTGAACCCATTTACTATAGAGAACATGGTTTTCTTTTTAGAAGGAAGACACTGATGTTGTACTATTCTTCGTCTGCTAATAGTGAGTAGAAATAGCCCAAATTGTGCTTTTCAATGGGTGTGTTATTCTTAGAAAATTCAAGTGAAGACTGATATCTAAGCGGGTGAACAGAAGATGCAAATAACCTCCCTCTCGTGTCTTGTACAACACAATTGCATTGGTAGGATTGGAGGAGGTAGAATAATTGGTTTTTGCTAAATCACAGGACAGAAATCAGCAGATTCAAGTTGACATTGGAAGTCAAATTTTCAAGAAATTACTGGCATTCATGAGCTGAGAATATTAATGGCAAATGTGCTTAGGGAATCTGATACTCTCTCTTTCTTGCATCCTGGCAGAGCCTTCTATTTAAATCTATTTAAATGCATCTATTCTGATTATGAAAGGCCCCCATGCAGGCCTGTGTGCACTTGGAGGACTGGTGGGTAGCAGTGGGCCGGTGGAATTGTGTTGGTGTGATTCCAACCAAAATGTGGGAGAAATCAGTTTGTTTGCTTGCTTTGAGATTTACACAAACTCAAAGCATTTTTGGATAATTCTTCTGTGCAGCTTTAGAGACTGCATATATTAAAGGAGCCAGTGAAAAAAATCTTGATCCAGTAGAAAATCAAAATGTATTCTTATGAGTGGTAGACAGAAAGAAAGAAAGAAAGAAGAAAAAAAAAAAAAACTTCCAGAGGATAAATAGGAGGAAAAGGCACATGCACTTTTTATTAGCTTGCAGAACTAAAATGATTTGCAGATGGTCGGCTGAGTGTTTCACATAAAACATACTTATATACCTGAGTTTTTTTCCCCCTCACTTATTTTAATAGCTGAAGCATCCTTCTCTTGTGAACAATTTATTCTAATAGCAATAAAAATGCAACTGCACCACCTCATTATGCCCAACAGCAAATGACTTAGATGGCATCGCAGCTTGGTGTGTAGGGTTGAGCTCCAAAGGCTGATGGAAATCATGCCTAACCAGATGCTTAGATGAGTGATGTAAATAGAGATCTGCAGCTAAATAGCACATCTTTTAAAATGGAACCTCCTCACCTATACACAAACATAAAGGTCACAGTGAGGATGCTGGGAAATCTTGGATTTCATACGAAGGCGAGGCCGAGTAATTCTTGCTGGTGTTCATAGTATTTGATTTATTTGCTGCCTCCTTTTCAGTTGATTGTGAGTCATCTATGAGTTTACCGTTTAGGCTCTGCTGCTTTTTAGCTTCTTTTATCTTCACTAGAAGCGTTTATTGATGGAGAAGACTGACTGAGAACTCTTGGTCTCCTAGAAGAGAGATTTTACTCTCTGCAAAATCATTTTATGAGGGTGTGGCTTGGATATTTCTCCTGTAGTGCACCCTGTTGGGTCTTCCCTGCCAAACCGCATTTGTGAAAAAAGCCACTTTTCCAACTAAATCTTCTAGGCTTTCTTTTTCTCATTAAGTAATATTCTGCAAATAATATTTTAATTATTTTATTAAACAGTAGCACTCTGCATATAACTCGAGGTTATTCTCTTTTAAAACTCTTTTTAAAAATAGTTAATACAATTGCTTGTAAGAATCCTGCATTTTATTCTATTTATGGATTTTCAGGCAATACAATGTTGAGTGAAAAATCTGTCCTGGTTGTATTTATCATTAGTTTATGATAATAGCTTTTTCAAAAGGACTTTATTATTCATTTTTCACACATAAGGATGCTAAATAAGTAATTCTGCTTGATTTAACAATGGTCACTGTAGTAGACTATAGGAAAACCAGTTATGGGGAGATGAGAGGCCCAGAATAGAAATACCTTTGCCTTAATCAACAAGGGCAATACCATTTAAAAGCTCATGAATCAAGGTGAGTCTTAGCTTTGTTTTCTTGGCCCTCTAATCAAGTATTTATTCAAATGAATTAAATGTCCAAAGTATATCTCATATGTTGTTCTTTTATAGGGTAATATGGTATTGTCAATCAGATTTTTAAATTTGCATCTTTTTTACTGAACAGTTTTACTAGGAATCTGACCTGCAGGAAGACTTGTTTCAAATTAGTTTGTTTGCTTTTTCGTCAGTCCACATTTCTTTGTAGACTTGAAGTCTTCACGACTCAATCTCATTTCCCAAGGTGTAAACTCCTACCTGCCTTTCTGACCCCTTGAACTCCCATCCCTATGAACAAGGGCAGCAAGCCCCCAGCAACTCTCTCAGACTTGGGTTAAAGTTCTGTGCAGTGGTAGAAGAAAAAGAATGAAAGTAAAATTATTTTTGATAACCTTCACCTGGTGTCTTAGTCTATCCAGGCTGCTTTAACAAAGTGCCACAGACTGAGTGGCTTATGAACAACAGAAATTTCTCACTTTTGGAGGCCAAGAGTCCAAGATCAAGGTGCCGCCATGGTTAGGTTCTGGTGAAGGCTGTCCTCCAGTTTGTAGATTTCCATCTTCTCATTGTATCTCATTGTATTGCATTGTATCTCATTGTATCACATAGTGAGAAGAAGGTGAGGGAGTTCTCTGGGTCTCTTTTATTAGGGCCCTAATCCCATTCATGAGGGCTCTACCCTCAGGACCTAATTACCTCCCAAAGATTCCACCTCCTAATACCATCACCTTAGTGGTAAGGATTTCAATAAATGAAGTTTGAGGGGATACAAACATTCAGACCATTACTTCTGGGCTGTTTTAGTTTTATTTACTTTATCTTTCCCTCTCTATCCATATATGTGTGTGTGTGAGAATGCATGTGTGTGCATGTGTGCATGCACATGGGAGTGTGAGTAAATATTCATTTTCTTTTGGCTGAACTATTTGCAAATAGGTTGCGGATATAATGGTGCCTTACTCCCAAATACTCAGCATGAATCTCCTGAGAATTGGACATTCCTATGCATAATCACAATGCCCGTATCCCACCCAATACTGCATGTAGTTGAAGAAATAGTTTATTTTTCTTTTCTGATTTAACTGTATTTTTGAATATGAGAAACAGTTACATGGTTCAAAAATCAAAACTACACGTATATAGAAAGGTAGAGTCACAGAAGTATTGCTTCCATTCTCATCCCCTTGTCCTCTTTCTTGGGAAAGTAATTTTCATTACTTTCTGGTTTAGCTGTCCTGTTTTGTCTTGTAAAAACACACGTGTGAGTGTGTATTTCCTTTCTCTTTTCTTTCCCAAAAGTCTCATGTTACATTCACTCTTTAAATGGAGATCTTTTTTTTTTTTTTTGCTTAAAAATGTATACTGAAAATCACTCTCTAGCATTTCTTAGAGATCTTTCTCTAAATGAAGACTTATCAGTTGGCAGATAATACTCTCCAAAAAATCATGTAATTGAATTAGAATCAGAATATATGTACTGTTATACTTTATACCAGTGATCTTGCATCATTTGAATAAAAAAATACCAATTTATTTAAATATTTATCTTCTGTTAATAGTATAACAGTTTGGATCTTACATATTTTCAAGTAACTTTTGTGCAGATATGTTTTATTTGCTTTTCATATAACTCTGTGTGATATAGTGTGAATATGTGCATATCTACATTTTCTTGATGATCCCATTTCAGCTGATGAGTGAACGGAGATACTGAAGGTATAGGAGACTTTTTTGCAACTACCCATGAGACCGTCCTATGAATGTATTTCTACAACCCTGCAATAACAAATGACTTTTAGTCATCAGTGCTCACAAATCCCATAATTTAACATTCTTTCCAGTATAATCACTGTATCTACTATGGGGCATATGATCCTATATTCTGTCCAGTTAGAACTGTAGCTATCCTTATTCCTTTGGCACAATTTCAACATGTGTGAAGAATCAGAAATCCCAAACTTTTAATTTTTTTTATCCCTTAAGTCACAAATGACCCTTTGTGATGTCAGTAGATGCAGCACAGAGAGATACACTTCAGATTCCATAAGACCATTTGCATGTTTTGATTGAGACAAATCTAAAACATTCCAAACGGCAAATTCCTTTTCTGCTTTTTAAATCATAAGACACACTAAAACATGAACAAGGTTACTCTGTTTTATATTAATGTTCCTATGATTTTTATGCCCCTTTACACAAACAACAGAGTTCTGCTTTCAGAATACCGAAGAACTGGCTTCCTGAGCTAGAAGCAGGTTGAGGGATCCGGGGGAATGGGTGATCTACCAGTTGCCCTTTCCATGTTGAAAAGAAACTTAAGGTTTCCAAGTAGTAAAGTTGTAAATATAGGTTTAATAAATGTCCATCTATGAGTAATACAGAGGCGAGTTATCCTTGGAAGAGGGTCTTTTTCTTTCAGTGTTTCTAAAAGAAAATCAGCAACCCCAGTTTGGTTCAACATTCATGTGTACTGTTTTTAATATTTAACAGGCTTCAATCTAGGCATGGGGAGGTACTGATGAATAAAGCACATTCTGCTCTTAAGAAGAGTCTACCAAGGGCTACATTATCCATTCAAATTTGTATCTTTATGAAACTGGAAACATGCAGAGAGAAGCTGCTGGTGGATGAATAGGAATTTGAGAAATCAGAGTCAGTCACATGCACAGAAGAGTAAAAAGCGAAACATCAAGCTGACCTCAGTAGGAATGTCATCCTACTGAGTGACAGTTATTGGGCCATTGAAGTATAGATGTGATATGTTTTACTTTTAAAGTTTTTCAGTTGTTTTCAAGTGGTTCTCAAAACTAAGTTGGTCCAGAAAATAAATGCCCTGGTCTGCCAAATTTGCATTTGCTCTGTACTCTGTCAGCAGTTAGACTGCCTTTGCTTATCCATTCAAGATTGTCTCCTATTTTTGTAGGTCAAGGGAACCTTACATGAGTACCTACTCAAAAACCATTTGAAAAAGGAGTTACATGTGACATTCAGAATCATCCTTTTAAGAATTTCATTTCATAAGACCATTTTGACAATTATTGTTTTTCATTGTCTGGTTTGATTTTGCAGTTGCTTTTACTATGTCATTAAGACATCTGCTAATGCCAGCTCAACCTTTTTTTTTTTAATGTAGCCGCTACATCATACACACATACACGCATACACACACACACACACACACACACACACACACACACACACCCTATACCTCCACATACATCACCAAAGAAAATTTAAAAAGATGCATTATATTTACTTGGGCTTATTATGCTCATGATTAATTTCAGAGAAGGATGTGGATACAGAGCTTGCTTCTGAATAGGGAAATTAAACAGCACACTGGAGGTCATTTCTAGTCTCAAAACATCTACTCTGCTCTTGTACTGCTTCAGAGCATAACTTAGTGTCCTGCTGAATACTCAGGACTGTTTGGCTTCCTCTATGACTCATGTGACCTTCACCTTCATCTGACCTCAATTTTTTTGGGGGGGGGGTTCATCTTGTTTGTTGAGTTTTGGTTCAACAAGTCCTTATACGAGGGGGGACCCCCCAAAAAAACAGAATTTATTTGTAAAAAATTGTGTATTTATTCTTACATGTTTAAACTTTGGTCACTTTCAAAGTACTCTCTGTTTGATGTAATACTCCTATCAAGATGCTTTTTACACTGATCAAAACAGTTTTTGAAGTCATCAATTTTAATGCCTTTTAGTGCTTCTGACATTTTTTTGTTTCACTTCTTCCATGTTGGCAAAACGTTTCCCTTTGAGGACTTTTTTCATCTAATGAAACAAAAAAAGGCACTTGGGGTGAGGTTGGTTGAATAGGGAGGGTGGGGTATGTGGGTCATATCGTTTTGGTCAAAAACTACTGAACACTCAGCACGATGTGTGCAGGTGCATTGTCACAGTGGAAGAACCAGTCACCTGTTTGCCACAACTCAGGACGTTTCTTCTGCAAATTGTGAGACAACCTTCTCAAGACTTCCAGATAAAAACGTTGGTTGGAGGAACAAATTCTGAGTGTACTACAGGGGGCTCACCCTCCAAAAGACAGTTTCATTTTTTGGGGAGTCCTCCTCGATTATTTCCTTTAGTATCCCAAGGTAAGATCTCCTAACATTTTATTATGAAAGATTATTGGGATTTTCTACATACTCAGAAAGAAAGAAAAGAATGTTCCTTGAGACACATCTCCCATATTCTGCCCATTCTTTATAGACGGTGGTAGTATCTCCCTGCATTATTGATTCTGATCCATGAGGAAATCCTTAGAGCAGTTGGGGAGACTTAAGTTTATTTCTTCTAACTACACCCTCCGTGCTCACATAGGATTCATGTTTCTCATCACATATACTGTGCTTATTTTCATCATCATGGTTCAAGTACCAGTCCTGTTCCTAGTTCGGATAACAAATCTTAATTGGATAGACTGTGCAAGTACTTCACTAGTTCTTCTCATAAGTTAACATGAGGCTTCATGATCTTATGAAGTGCTCTAATATTTTATTAACTAATATATTAGTTTATAATTTAGAACAGAAAATTAATAGCAATAGAGTAATGAGATTGAATGCTCCACAGTATGAATTGAGTATGAAAAAGACATACAGTCCCTCCTGGACGCCTCTAGTGGATGGCTTTACCAATTAATCAGGGAACAACCAAAACTGATAATGGGCTACTTTCAAGTGTGTTATTTTTAAAAATTTGTGCTGTCATCTCTAGTTTTCCTCTAGAGTTATTCCCTTCTGTTTGGTGAGGCTTGCAAGCACAGTTTTGCTGTGTCACCATTTGAAACTTGCACACACACAAATACAGATTAAATTGAGTCGTAGTGATATGGAAAGGTAACAATATATTCTTGTATGGATTGTTCTTTTCTTCAACTGAATGCCATGGTCTTTGCTTCTTTGAATTTTTAATGATTTACCATCAGTTTCCCTCTTTCTTTATTCCTGCCATATAATTTACTGGTTTGTTGATTTGTCATAAACAATTAGTATGTATTTATTGAATGGGTATGTCTGTCAATACAATAGATACTCTAGGGATTAAACAAGAATTTCTCTTTGTGTGTTTGGAGCCTGGTTGTAAAGACAAAATTTCCAGTCCTGAAATACATGGAAATTTAAATTAAATGTCCAACAGTTTGTTAATGATGATTCAAAGAAGGAAAACATATATAAGCGCCTACAGAAGCCAGGGAAATCTTGCAGAGTAGAAGCAGTTGAGCTGATCTTTGAATATTGCAAAGAATTTGTATCTGCACTGTTGAATATGGTAGCTGTTAGCCATGTGTGTCTCCTGAGTACTTACAATATGACTAATTTAAACAAAAATGTGCTATACATGTAAAATGCACACTAGACTTTGAAAACTTAATATAAAAAAGTACATCTCCTTAATATTTTATATTGATTACATATTAAAATTATTACATTATGCTTATATTACATTAAATGAAATATATTACATTTATTATACCTTTACACATTTAAAAAATATGGCTTCTAGACTATTTACAATTACATACGGAGTGCTCGTTTTTGACTGGCATCATGTTTCTGTTGGATAGATGCATATGTAGATAGGATGATGCATTGCAGTTTGAGTGGGCGTAGATCACAGGGGGTAGGATAGTAAACAGAGGCCTGTGGTGTGGGGATGTGATCACAAAAAAAGCCAGGAGGAGGAAGCTTTTTGAGCACATTGTCTTTGACTTCCTGAGCTTGTTAAGACAGTAGAAAAGCTAGGTGCCGTGGTTGAGCAGAATGCACGTGTTCTTAATTCAGAGGTAAGATCCAGTCCGAGGTATGGGTCTGGGTGATGTTGTTTTGCAGCTAAAGTCCCAGAGGGCATCTGAGGTTGCCGGAGGAGAGGTGCCTTGGAGTAGACCTCTTGGGCCTGGTGTGTGAACTCCTGCTCTGAAGGTTTGCATCTGCTCACCCGGTGCCTCTTGTTCTGCTTAGGATGTTTGCACTCTAGGGATACTCCCTAAACATTTAAAGAAGAATGAAGAAAAATGTCTCTTAAGAAATTTTCCCCACTCATCTTAGCAGATGACTACACTGGTGTTTGCAGAACAATGTATATAGCAGGTATGGACATGAAGAACAGAGCTCTGTGACAAGATGAGTGAACAGACCAATGTGTGGCAGTGCAAATGTGAAGTGGGTTCACTGTGCCTGGTTTCAGCCTGAGTCTGGTGAGACAGAGCTCCTGCACACACAGCTTACTTGAAGCTGTTTATTATTTACAGATAGGCAGCAGGGGACAACAGAAGCCTCAGATTCATAAGCTGATCTCCCAAGGCTCAGGAAATGGAATCTCATCTGCATACATCCCACTTGCATTGCAACTGATAGACTCAGAAATTAGCCTGCCCTGGATTTTAAATCCTTGGGGTCGCTGGACTCGCTGAACTAAAGCATTGAAGGACATCCTGTTCTAGAGGTGGACTGGAACAGAGCCTAGGATGCTCTGACCAGTCCTTCATTATCTCAGAATCACAGACCTAGCCCATCCTTCAGTTATTCTTGAGAACCACCAGTGGGAAAGTGCTGGAGAGCAAAATCAGTCCAAGGTCACCTGGAGAATTGTCCTTCACTGGGAGACTTGAAGTCAGGCAGCGTGAGCTGGTCTTGCCTGCAGGCATGGTGAATTCCCTGACTGGGGTTGTCTAGCTCCACAGAAGGATGAGGGTGGGGATGATCCCAGGTAAGGAGAGGAGGGTGGCAGACCCTGAAATTAGGAAACATTCTAGACTGGTGTTTTAGTTTCTTGTTTAGGCATGAAAGGATGCTAGCAGATGTGCTTTTCCTGAGTCATCAATGACTGTCTTAGGGGGTGGTATAATATTTCATTAACTGATACATTACCTTATAATTTAGAAAAGGAAATTAGCAATGGAGTAATGAGATTGAAGGACCCCCTCCCCCCGTGGAGTTAATAAGCCATGGCTTTGAAGGGTGAAACCAAGAACACTTTAAACAATGATGCTTTATTTGGAATGCATAAAGCCTCCCAAGGTGAACTTCTTTGAAGGACAAATCTCATTTTGATGTTTATGTTCTTGAATGTACATTAAAATTCATCCTAATTATTTCTTTTTCATACCTCATTAACAAGAATAAAAGTGATAATCGTTCACTTCTTCAAATGCTGCATGCAAGTACTGGGTAGTAACAAGGTGCTCTCAGTCTGCCTCTTTCTGTACCTAGGTATCTCATCGTGAGCATTTCACTTGACCTCTGTGTTCCTCAGTCTCCTCATCAATGAAATGGGGATAAGAATTATGCCTCTTTGTAGGAATGTTTTGATCATGAAGTGAGTTAATATTTCAGGTACACATAGCATAGAGTAATTCCCAGCACATGGTAAGAGCTTAACAAATGTTGGCTATTCATTCATGGAATATTTATTTATAATTATCTTCTTGGTCTTTTAGGAAAAAGGAGAAATTATGTCTTGGAGAAGTGAAGTCAGAGGCTGGCAGGTTAGTTGTAGAACCAGCATTCCACCCAAGCTTAGCCAGAATCTCAAGCTTATGGCCTAAACCACCTTGATTTAGTAAACTTTTGCATGTGAGCCAAGTCTTGCCTCCCTTGGTAAGGCCAGAGAGGTGTAAGTGTTTTTCTGGGTGAACATAACAACCCAGTTGATGACAGAAAACACTAACCATGAACCCCAATTAAGGAGACTATTATCCTACCACCAAAAAATAATTCACATCTCTCCTTAATAAACTGGTATCGAAAACAATTATGGCCAATTGTTATTGTATTTTGGATTTAATGAATAAAAATATGGAAATTTGTTTTCTCTTTCTCTTTTATTATGTAAGTATCTACATAATATCCTTGATTCTGATACTAGTCCTGCGAAGACTAAAATATTCACTCCCTGGCCTGGCCCTTTGCAAAAAAGTTTGCCGGATGCAGTTCTAAAGACTCTGTGAGCTGCTTCCATTTCTTTTTCTTTCCTTTTTTTTTTTTTTTTGAGTTGGAGTCTCACTCTGTCGCCCAGACTGGAGTGCAGTGGCCGCTCCCGGCCACCGCAGCCTCGACCTGCTGGGCTCCAGC
>CAUYQG010260180.1:0-11210 GCA_963574415.1 Tarsius wallacei | reverse complement strand
GGGTCTCGAGCCTGCAGGCTCAGGCAGTCCACTCAACTTGGCCTCCCAAAGCACTGGGATTACAGGCTGAGCCACCGAGCCCGGCCCCACTTCAACTTTTAACCATCCCTTTGGCTGGAAAACTACCCATTAACCCAAATTTAGGGCACCTGATAGGCAACAGCAGAGACCCTGTCTTTCCAATGTCCCTGTTTTGATAAGACTTTCTATTATGGTTCCTCAAATAACCTCCACTCTAGTGAGCAGCACCTCTGCAAGATCATTATCCAAGCCAACCTTTGACTCCAGTGCTGTAGATGCCACCCCTCCTTCCAAGGCTGTCAGTTTCCAGTATTCCCCTGTACCCAGGAACAGTCTCCCATGGAACCATCCAGCAAAGTTCTTCCTTATGACTTTAGAGTAGCCAGTTGATCAAATACTTGTATTTAGAGACTCCTGGTCAGAACAACTGTGCCTGTGACATAAGGATGAAAAGCGGACACCGGGGCACCCTCACCTGCTAAGAGTGCCAGAAGTCACCATTCCATGGATGATTCCTCTCACGGATCTCATTAAATTACAAGGAAATCTCTCTCCATATACGGTTTCCACGAAAGCACATTGGTCCATGAGTAAGGTACTCAGTCCCTTTAAGGTATACTTAACCTGCTCTAATTACATGTCAGATACCCAAAAACTCAAGAGTTGTGTGTGTACGTGTGTATTAGTGTGTGTGTATGGGAGACATGGGGCAGACCAGTCTAGTTAGAGGACACTGTATTAGAGACACTCCACCATGGAGAGTAGAAGAGACCTGCATATACCATAAGCTGGACCCTCCCTGGCTTGATTGTTAACCTGGATGACCCAAGCTCTCCACCAGATCTCTGTAGTTTTGAATCTGGGAGAATCATCATTGCTATTTACAAGTGCTCCTCTTCCCCTTGCAGATTTAACTCAATGGCCCCTTATCTTTCCCAATTGTGATGTACTCAAAAAACTTTGTTCTTGTTAATCTGCCTCTGTTTATATGCTTTTGTTCTTTGACTCAACTCTTGAGAAAGAAGTGACACACATGAGGGCTGATGTGTTTTAACCCAGACTTTATGCAAAATATTCTGTGTCCCAAGACTAGGATGTGAATTTAGCTACCTTTATAAATTCACATTCTTGAGCACTGAAATCTGTGTGAAATCAGAGTGTCAGAGATGACATTCCAGAATCAGCCAAAAATAATATTCTAAGCCCCTAATGACTGAATAGACCACCTTTTTTTTTGGCTCAGGGGACCTCAGAGAAACATGAAACACTAGATTCCAGGCCAGGACAGAATAGAGGTTGGACACGTCTCTTTACACTCCCTCCCTTTTGAAGCTGAGGCTCAGTTGACTGGTATTAACATTAAAATTGAGATCATAAGACTGAAAAAACAGATTTTTTTGTGTGACAGTAAGATATCAAATTTCAGCCTGACTCAAAATACTGCCTGCTCTCTGAGGGCTGCCACCCCAAGACATCATCTATATAACAAGGACCTTGGCTGCCACATCCATGTTGTTTTAGTTTAAGCATTCCTTTCTACTAACTTCTTTAATCTTTAGACAAAGCAAAACTCTTTTAACCAACTGACATTAAGAAAATCTTAGAATCCACACGTAATTGATATGCCCCACATCAATATGTCCTGCCTTTCTGAGCCAATCCAATGTATACTTTGCAAGTATTGATTTATATCTTTACCTATAACTTCTATCTCCCTAAAAATGTATCAAACTAAACTCTAATATGACTACCTCAGGCACACTTTCTCAGGATCTCTTGAGACACCTGTAATCTGGGCATGGTCACTCGTGTTGACTCAGAACAAAATTCTTTAACTATTTTACCTGATTGGGCTTTTTCATCAATACCAGAAGGAAGTGAGGTTCAGATGGGGGAAAGACCAAGTGGCCTACCCTTTCCTCTTTCTTCTCTTTTTAAAAATTCTTCTATTCTTCTTATCTCATGGGCAACTGTATTCTCCCTGATGTGTGTCAGAAAACCACACTAGCTGATTTAGTTTTTAAAATAACTCAATGTCTTTTTGTTCAGTTTTACTTAGGCCAGTCATCCTCTCCCAGATCCCCACTTCAACCAGAGAGGCTGGACTTGGCATCTATCTTCTTATATCTCTGTCAATTATGTTTGCTTTCATTTACCTATTCTGCAAGCTTTTACATTTTGCCATTCAATTGCAGCAAAGTATTCCATATTTTAACTATATATTTCCTCTGAGGTACAACTGGGAATGGTTCACTGAGAAGTCTCAAGACAGGAGTGTGATCTTCGGATGTTTGTTCTGGTGAGGAAAACTGAGGTTCATGGAATCAAACAGTTTCTAATTGTCACTGTCATGATATAGATCTTAAGGACACATCTGGCTCTAAGAAACCTCTCCAGGAGTGGGGCAGGGACCAAGATGTTCAACGTCATTGGGTATTGACAATCACTTGGGTGAGTTTGCTTACAATGGCACTGAGGAACAAAAAGGAGATGATGACAGATCTCCAGAAACAGGAGGTAAGGCACACCATGCAGGACCACACAGGTAAGTACCAGGGTCAGTCAGGAGTAGAAGGAGCAAGAGAAAAGGCCTGAGCAAGGTTCCATACTGTGGTTTCTGTCTCCTGAAGACCCACTGGGGTCACACTCAGGTGTCCACTGGGTTGAGGCCCTACCCTTAAAGTGGGAATCAGGATGTTCAGTATCATTAGGGGTGGGCAGAAATGTGAATAAGCATAGATGATCAGAGAGATTCTAGGAGTTGACATGTGGCAGGCCTTCAGGAAAGCCTGATACACAGTAGTCAGTACTTCTTTCCTTCATTGGCCCCACCAGACTCTGGTCAGATGTTCTTCAGATGACAATTTCTTACTGTCAGACCACAAAAGATAAATATTACTTAAATGTGTCAAATTTCAGAAACTGATTTTGCATATCTCATTTCACCAGAGACTCACAGCGTGCCTTCGATGTCAAAACTCTATATTTTCAAGGGGAAAAGAGGCTGAGACTTGAGAGAGGTTAAGGAGGTTTCCTTCATCTCACTCAGAAAGTAGTAGGACCAGGATAAAAAACCAGGTTTGACTGCTATCCACCTTCTCTCTTTGCACTTGAGGCATCAATGCATGCATGAAAGAGAATCACAGATGTATAGAACACATGTCCTTGTAGGCATATTATTTGGTTAAAGACAGTTTTAACATAAAACAGTTAATCAGTATATTCAACATATTATACCACTCTTTTCTTTAATTATAACAGTTCAATATTATGAGTTGAATTGATAAAAACTCAATAAAATAATGTGTACAGAATGAGATAAAACATTTGCAAACCATAAAACTGATAATGGGTTAACCCAAAACATATAATGCACAACTACAACTCAATAACAACAACAAAACTTTCACAACCTGATTAAAAATAGATCAAGAACTTGGATAGATATTTGTCAAAAAGAGGCACACAAATAACCAAAAGATATAAGATGAGAATTTCAGAACTAGAAGAAAAGGCTTTCAAATTAACCCTATTAGAACACAATAAAAAAAGATTCAAGAGAATGGGCAAAATCTCCAAGAAATGTGGTATTATGTAAAATATTCAAATCTAAGGCTCATAGGTGTTTCTGAGGAAAAGAGAAAGCAATGGATTTAGAAAGCCTATTTGAGGGAAAAATTTAGGAACACCTCCCTTGCCTTGCCAGGGACTGAAAAATCCAAATATGAGAAGCCCAAAGTTCTCCTGGCAAATTCCCTGCAAAAAGGTCATGCTCAAGGCACATATATAGTCAGGTTATGCAGAGTCAATGGGAAGGAAAGAATTCTAAAAGCATTGAGCATTTAATAACGTATAAAGGCATTTAACAACGTTTAAAGGCAAACCTATCAGAGTAACAGCAGACTTCTCAGCAGAAATTCTACAAGCTGGAGGGGATTTATTTGGGTCCTATCATCAATCCCCTGATACAGAATTCAGTAAGAAATTTTGTATTTCACAAAATGAAGTCTTATAAATGAAAGAAAAATAAAGACTTTCTGAAAAAAGCAAATGTTGAGAGATTTTGTCACCACTAGACCGGCTCTACAAGATATACTCAAAGGAATTCTAAACACTGAAACAAACAAAAAAAATGCACCAGTAGAGAAACACTGGAAATTATACAGCCCACAGAACCTATTAAATAACAAGGCAATAAAGAAAGCAAAGCAACCAGGTAAAAATCTACATAATAAATGGAACAGTACCTTATATGTCAATACTAAGACTTAAGATGACAGTCTCAATGCCCCATGAAAAATGTATAAAACAGAATTGATTTTAAAAAACACAAAAGACTTTCAAAAGACTTATCAAACAAAGACTCCTATAGACTCAAAGTAAAAGAGTGAGAAGAAATGTTTTATGCAATTGAAAACCAAAAGTGAGCAGCGGTAACCATTCTCATACCAGAGTAAACAGACTTTAAGTTAACAAAAGCAAAAAAGACCAATAGAGTCATTATATAATGAAAAAGTTATCTATCCAACAACAAAAGATAATAATACTAAAGCTCACAGTATTATAGAACACATTTTATTAGACCTAAGAAAAGAGATACACAACAATACAATAATAGAGGGAAACTTCAACACTCCACTGACACAAGAGAATACTCATCAAGAGTATTCTCATCAACAGTATACTCATCAAAAAGCCAACAAAGAAACATGGTAGTTAAAGAGGACCCTAGAGCAAATGGACCTAACCAATATCTAAAAAACATTATACCACAAAAATACAAAATATACATTTTTTTCTGATCAGCACAAAGAACATTCTCCAAGTTAGATCATGTCATAGACCATAAATCAGGTATCCATAATCAAAAAATTCAAAATTATATCAAGCACCTAGTCAGACCACAATAGACTAAAACCAGAAATCAAATTCAAGAGGAACTCTCAAAAAAACACAAGTACATGGAAATTAAACAAACTGCTCCTGAATGATTTTTGAATCAACAATAAAATCAAGCTGGAAATTTTAAAGACATCTTAAAATGAACATTAACAACCCAAATTATCAAAATCTCTGGAACACACAGTAAACTGGATCATAAGAAAGTGCATAGTAAGTAAGGCCTTCCTTGGAAAAACTGAAGTGTTGCATATGAACAACCTAACATCACCCTACAAGGAAATAGAAAAACATGAACCCTTTCCATGCTGATAGTGCTCTTGCAAACATGATGAATGTTCCTAAAACCTGCCGGACTTTCTTTAAGAAGTGTGGCAAGCACCAACCCCACAAAGTGACACAGTACAAGAAGGGCAAGGATTCTCTGTATGCCCAGAGAAAGTGGCGTTATGACAGGAAGCAAAGTGGCTATGGTGGGCAGACTAAGTCAATTTTCCAGAAAAAGGCTAAAACTACAAAGATTGTGCTGAGGCTTGGGTGCATTGAACTCAACTGCAGATCTAAGATAATGCTGGCTATTAAGAGATGCAAGAATTTTGAACTGGGAGGAGGTAAGAAGAGGAAGGGCCAAGTGATCCAGTTCTAATGTCATATTTCATTTAATTATAAAGAGAATACAATCTTGAGGTTATGTTCAAAAAAAAAAAGAAAAACATGAACCATTCAAACCGACCGCTAGCAGAAGGAGAAACAACAGATCAGTGTAAAAGGAAACAAAATGAAAACAAAAAGAGAATCAATAAAACAAAAAGTTGGTTTTTTGAAAAGATAAAATAGATAGAACACTAGTCAATTAAGACAAGAAGAGGAAAGAAGATTCCAAATTAGTTCAGTCAGAAATGGAAATGGAGACATTACATCTGAGATTATTATGAACAACTCTATGAAAACAGACTAGACAATCTACAGGAAATGGATACCTTCTCGGGAGCATGCAAAACACCAACCTTGAATCGGAAAAAAATAGAATCCCTGACAGACTAACAACAAGTGGTGAGATGGAATCAGTAATTAAGTTTCTCAAAAAAAAAAAGAGTCCAGGATGGAACAGTCTTTCAAGGTAGAACTCGTACCAATCCTACTAAGGATACTTCATGAGATTGAAAAGGAGGGAATTCTCCCTAACTCCTTCTATGATGTCAGTATTACCCTAATACCAAAGTCAGGAAAAGACACAACAAAAGAGAACTGCAGGCCAATAAAGCTTTTGAACAGAGATGCAAACTTTCTTAACATAATACTAGCCAGCCGAATCCAACAGCACATCAAAAAGTAATCTACAACAATAAAGTGAATTGTATCCCAGAAAAGCAAAGATAGTTCAACGTATGCACACCAATAAACATGATTCACTGCATAAACAGAATTAAAAGAATAAATCATATGATCATTTTAATAGATGCCAAAAAGTGATAAAATCCAGCATTACTTCTTAATAAAAACCCTTGGCAAAATTGGCATAGAAGAAACATAGCTCAAAATAATAAAAGCTATATATGAATAACCTATAGCCAAAATCATACTGAATGAGGAAAAGTGAAAATCATTCCCCATCAGAACCAGAAGTAAGGATGCCCACTTTCACCACTCCTAGTCAACACAATACTAGAAGTTCCAGCAGAGCAATCAGGCAAATGCAAGTTATCCAATATGGAAAGAAGAAACTAAACTATTTCTCTTTGCTGATGATATCATCTTATACCTAGAAAATCCTAAAGACTATTTCAAAAGAGTCCTGGACTTGAGATATAAACTCAGTAGAGTCTCAGATTACCAAAAAAACACACACAAATCACTCTGCTATACGCCAATACAGATCAAGCTGAGAATCAGATCAGAAACTCTATATCATTTACAAGAGTCACCAAGAAATTAAAACACCTAGGAATATATTTAACCAAGAATGTGAAACATCTCTACAAGAAGAACTACAAAACACTGATGAAAAAATTGTAGAGGACACAAACAAATGGAATAACCTGCTGTTATGAATTGGAAGAATTAACGTAGTTAGAATGACCATTTTACCAAAAGTCATTGACAGATTTCATGCAATCACCATGAAACTGCCAGTGTCATATTTAACAGAATCAGAAAAAACAATTATAATATTTATATGGAACCAAAGAAGAGCTCAGCAGCCAAAATAACACTCAGAAAGACCAAAGCTAGAGGCATCACATTACCCACCTACAAATTATACAACAAGGGTATAGTAACCAAACAGCTTGTGGCCTACCAGAGCAGACACATGAACCAATGGAACAGAATACAGAATTCAGAAATAAACCCACATACCTACAACCAACTGTCTTTGACAAAGCACACAAAAATATATGTTAGGGAAAGAAAACCCTACACAATAAATGGATACTAGGAGATTTGGACAGCTACATGCAGAACGGAAACTTGATCCCTACATCTTGCAATATACAAAATTTAGCTCTAAGTGCATTAAAAACTTAAATGTCAGACCTCAAATCATAAGAGTCTAGAAGAAAATCTGGCAAGAACTTTTCTAGACAATGGCCTAGGCAAATAATTCATGGCTAATACTACAAAAGCAAATGCAATAAAAACAAAAATGAAAAATAGGACTTAATTAAACTAAAAAGCTTCAGCATAGCAAAAGAAATAATTAACAGAGTAAATAGGCAACTTACATAATAGCAAAATATATTTCCAGACAATACATCTAGCATACAATGAATGTCCATTATCTACAAAAAAACCCAAATAAATCAGCAAGAAAAAGCATACAACCCCATTTAAAATTGGACAAATGACATGAACAGACATTCCCTAAAAGAATATATACAAATGGCCTAAGAAACACATTTTACAATGCTTATCTCTAATCACTAGGGAAATGCAAATTAAAAACACAGTAAGATACCTTACACCAGTCAGAGTGGCCATTTTTTAAAAATCAGAAAACAATAAATGTTGATGTAGATGCAGTGAAAATGGAACACTTATACACTGTGGGTGGGAGTGGAAATTACTACAACATCTATGAAAATCAGTATATCATTATTCAAAGAACAAGAAGTCAATCCACCATTTGATCCAGCAATCCTACTACTTGATATCTACCTAATATATAAAACATTTCCTCGTATGTTTACAGCAGCACAATTCACAATTACAAAGATGTGGAACCAATCTAAATGATACTCTTCAACTGGACAAAGGATAATATAAATTGTGTGTGATGTGTGTGTATATGTGTGTGTGTGTGTGTATTACACCATGGAATACTGTTCAATCATTTAAAAATGAGTTAATATCTTTTGAAGCACCCTGGATGGAATTGGAGACCATCATTTAAAGTGTAATAATGCAGAAATGGAAACAAAACTAAATACTGCATGGTATAACTTATTAGTGGGAGGTAAGCTAAGAGTCAGCAAAGGCATAAAAAATGATATCATGAACACTGGAGATTCCAAAGAAGGAAAGGGAAAAGAGGAGGAGGGTTGAAAAATCACCTTTTGGGTACAATATGCACTAATGGGGATAGCAGATACACATAAAGTCCAGACTTCATCAGTATACAATGCAGCCATGTAACAAAAAACTATTTGTGTCCCTAAAGCTATTGTAATTTTTTTTTAATATGTAGATTAAAACACACACACACACGCACACACACATGCACACACACACAATGAGATATAGCTTCACTCCTGTCAGAATGTCTATTATATTATACAAAAGACAATAGACAAGTGTTGGCTAGGATGCGGAGAAGTTGGAATCACTATACAGTTGATCAAAAGTATTAGTACAACCAATATAAAAAACAGTATGGAGGTTTCTCGACAAATCAACAAAGGAATTACCATAAGATACAACAATTTCACTTTTGGGTATTTATCCAAAAAAGTTGAAATCAGGACACTGAAGGTATATCAGCACTCCCATGTTTATTGAAGCATGATTAACAAGAGACAAGATTGAAAACGAAGTAAATGTCCATCAGAAGATGAATGAATAAAGAAAAACAACAACAACAGAAAAAATAGAGGAACAATAACAACAAGAAATTTTCTTCCCTAAATATATAATAAAGTGGCAAATATAATCATTAACATACCAGTAATTACTTTAAGTGTAAGTTACCTCACTACACCAAATAAAAGGTAGTATATAAAACGTGGTTTTAAAAACTCAGAGTGCATAAAAAAGAGTTTATAAAACAATACAAAATACTACTCAACTGCCTGCTACTTATAAAAAACTCACTTGAAACTTGGCATATGTTAGCAGCAAAAGGATGGATAAGAAATATTATGATAACATTTTTAAAAAGTAAAAAAGCAAGAGTGTTATTTCAATATCAGATAGAGTAACCTCAAAGCCAAGTAAATTACTAGGCAAGAACCAACCGATTCCTATAACTGTTCAAGAAATTGAATTTCTAATTTTAAAATTTCTCAAACACAAATCCTCAGGCCCAGATTACTTAATGAGAGAATTTTACCAGATATTTTGAGAATGATTAACACCAATTTTACACAATGTTTTCCAAAAAACTAAAGGGGAGAGAAGACATCCTAACTAATTTTGTGAAATCAATACTATAAACAAGGCAAAAACATTCTTAAAAAGAAAAACAAAGAAGAAAAGAATAAGGAGAATGACGAAAGAAAAATAAAGGACAATATTTTGCATAAATTTAGATGAGAATCTACAACAAATTCAGTACATTGACTCCAACAATGTATAAAAGAAATTACACACTAAAACTAAGTGGAATTTATATCAACTAAGGAAATCTCAATCAATATTTTTTAAATTATTCAATGCAATTCACCATATTAACAGGCTGAAAAAAATTAATACCATCACATGATGCAGTAAAACCACTGGATGAAATTCAACATCCATTCATCATAAAATCTCAATGATAAATAAAAATAGATAACCATCTCTATATACAGAATTTCCAGAATTTTCATAAAACCAGCAGTTAATATTATATTTAATTGTGAAAGACCAAATGCTTTTCTCTGAGATTGGGAATAAGACAAGATTGTCCACTCTCACCCTGTTTGTTGTGTGTATTGCAGCACAAAAATGGAGACATAGGACAAAATTAGAAATGTTAAAAAAAAATACAATACACGAAAAAAAGTACTACATTTACAATAAGAGGGACAATAGAAAGAGTTAGTTAAATTGAGGGAAGATTCACAAAAATTATCCAATCTGGAAAAAACAGCAGTATGTTGGGAAAAAGTCAAAACTGCTTTAAGGAAATAGAGGAAAAGCCTAACAGGCATTCCATTGGAGTCCTGAAAAGGGAAGAGATTGGTGCAGGAAAAATAAATTGAGAAAATAATAGTTCAGATATATGGTAAAGATGTCAATTTAGAGATTCAAAAAGCAAACCTCAAACTGGAGAAACCCAAAGTTGTATCTACATATATTTTAATAAACTGCTGAATATTCAAGATAGAGAATAGTCATGCTACTTTTCAATACAGTATATGTGGGATTTGAATAACTGTAGATTTCCTATCAGAAATTATGGAAACAGAAGACAGTGGCACCTTCTTAAAGCACAGACATGTGCTACATAATGATGTTTTGATTAACATCAGACTGGATCCATGACAGTAGTCCTATAAGATTATATTGGAGCAGAAAAACTTCTATTGCCTAATGGCATCAAAGATGTTGTAAAATTGTAGCATATACGTTACTCACATGTTTGTAGTAATGCCGGTATAAACAAATCTACTGCATTGCCAGTTATATACAAGTATAGGACATACAATTATATGCACATATAAGACATGATGGTGATCATAAATGTCTATATTAATGGTTTAGGTATTTACCGTAGTATACTTTGTGCAATTGTTTTGTAATTTACTATTTCTACTTGTCTAAAAAAATGTTTTGTTATTGTTTTTGTTTTGTTTTGTTTTTTTGAGTTGGAATCTCTCACTCCCTTGCCCAGGCTGGAGTGCAGTAGCATGCTCAAAGCCACCTCAGCAATGACCTGCTGGGCTTCAGTGATCCTTCTGCCCCAGTCTTCCAAGTAGCTAGAGCTACAAGCATGTGCTACCATGCCTGGCTAATTTTTTTTTTTTTTTGAGTTGGAGTCTCACTCTGTCGCCCAGACTGGAGTGCAGTGGCCGCTCCCGGCCACCGCAGCCTCGACCTGCTGGGCTCCGGCGATCCTTCCACCTCAGCCTTCCAAGTAGCTGGAACTACAG
>CAUYQG010260175.1:0-13018 GCA_963574415.1 Tarsius wallacei | reverse complement strand
TGCAGCCTTGACCTCTGGCTAATTTTTTTGATTTTTATAGAGACGAAATCTAACTCTGTTGCTCAGGCTGGTCTCAAACTCCTGGGCTCAAGCAGTCCTCCCACCTTGGCCTCCCAAAGCCCTGGGATTACAGGTGTGAGCCACGGTGTCCAGCCTGCGAAGTCTTTCAATCCGCCCTCCCTTTCTAACATCACTGGCGCCATCTTCCTTCATTCCTGGGCTCTAGCAATGACAGTTCCATCTCCTGGCCTTGAAACGGTGCACTCTACCATCCACCCCAGATGCTGCCTGACTCAATTTGTCTTCTGTTCTTGCCACATCATCTCCCGATAAAATATTCAGAACAGTGCCAGACAAAAGAGTTAACTAAAATGATAAATTTGACTGCAAGTAGAAATCCTGACCATAACGCTGAGCATATGACTAGCGGCCGCCCCTCTATGATTGCAGGTGAACACATTATTTTACAGGTTGCTGCTACTTTGCATCGTGCCAAAACCCCTTTTTGGTATTCTGTGATCCTGTGGGGTAGAGGTGGACAAGGAGAAGAAGAGTGGTCCTGCATGTTGAGTGGCGCACGTGAGACATCTACGTGCACTTTCATTTAGCTGCTCCGTGTGTCTTTCTTGAACAAGTACTGTGTGCATGGTGTCAGGCTCGTGGGGGTGTCAGAGAGAGACAGCTTTGGGCGAGAGGTCTGAAAGAGAATGGGACCTAGCCCTGCCCTCCCACAGCTCGTGGTCTTCAAGCCTTATCTTCCCTGGTGGATCAGGGAGCACAGGACCAAGAGCAGAGTTGTGAGCGCCCGGCGGTTTGACAGGTGGGTGTGGCGGCACATTTTTGTGGGCAGGCAGGGAGGCCGGGGATGGGCTGACGGAAAGGTCAGCTTGGGTGGAGGTATGGCACGAGCCAAGGTTTGCTCTCATCCACTGTCTCAAGGAAAAGTCAAGGTGGTTCAGCGTACCTTTGAGTTTTCTATTTAAGTTAACTCTGACTGTGATTTTGCCAGCTTTGGGGGAGATGGTTTCACTTCTGTAATCCCACAGCTGCAAAGCCTCCGATGACATGAAGAGTGCATGCCTGTCAGCTTCGTCCGGCTTCCCCTCAGAGCAGAGCCCGAGACTAAGGTGTGAGTACGAGCAATTCATGTAGGCAGTAATCCCAGGCCAGAGGAGTGAAGGTGTGGAGTCAGACGAGACCAGGGCAGGTCCCGCAAGAGAGCGTCTGTGAGTCACTCAGCATGGGGCCACTGGGCGCCGTACTTCTGGGGAGCCCTCTGAGGAGCCTTGTAGACAGTCTCAGAATTGTGCTGAGACGGGAGCATCTGTGTGCTCTCGCTGTCCTGCTGTGGAAGAGAGGGAACCGCCCTGGGCCTGGGCAGCAAGAGCTTTGTGGGACCAGCAGAACGTGGGAGAGCCGCTGTGGACCCCAGTGCCTGGCACGGAACCTGATGCCCGACACAGGATCAGTCTGCCCGGCTCAGCTAGCGCTCACGGCAGCTGAGATCAGGGCTGGGCACAGACTCTTTGCTCTGCCTGTGCTGCTCCCTGGAGAATGTACGCCTCTTTGACACCCTGTCAGGAGTAATCAAAGAGACCTGTAAAATGTGGACGACCTCCCTGAACGACACCATTTTCAACCAGAGATTTTGGATAAAAAGCCTCCACGTTATTTATACATAAGAACAAATGTGAATGTATAATAGACTAAAATGTTAGCTGCACAAGGAAATTTAAGATTAAGAAACATGGCTTCAAAGGAATGCTGCTTCAGACCGAGCTCAAAGATGCCGTGTTTCGCGTTAACTCCCTGTGATGGTCAGGAGACAGGAGCTGGGAGATAATGCCAGGAAGCCAATTAAACACCAGCCTGGGTGTCGCGGTGGAGGTCGGCTGTGGGTGGGGCTGATGTCTACAGCCGGCGGGCTTTAAGTAAAGGGGATTATTCTCAGTAATCAGGGTGGGCTTCCTTTCATCAGTTCAAAGAGCGACACTGAGGTTCCTGAGGAAGAAGACGGTCTGCCTCCGCTCCTGCCTGCGCGCCAGCCTGCCGGCCTGCCCTGCACACTTGAGGCTCACACTTAAGACCCACAGCCACGATGCCAATTTCTTGGAGCAAATCTCTCTCTCTTTCTGTGTGTCTGTACATATGTATGCATGCATGGGTATGCATATGCTTGATATGCATGTGTATATACTCATATGTGTATGCTTGTGTGTTTATACATGTTTATATGTCATTTTCCTATCATGTTTACTGACATGCTTATGTGGAGTCATCCTGGCACCCCTGAAATGCACCCACACTTGATCACAGGGAGAGATCTTTTTATTGTATTGTTGAATTCAGTTTGCTGGTATGTTGTTGAGAAACTTTATGTCTTAGTTCATCCGTGATATTGGCCTATAGTTTGTGTGTGTGTGTGTGTGTGTGTCTGTGTGTGTGTGTGTGTGTATGTTCTTGTCTGGTTTTGGTCTGAGGGCAATCCTTGCCTCATGAGTTTGTAAGTGTCTCCTCCTCTTCAATTTTCTGAAGAGTTTGAGTAGAGTTAGTGTTCTTCTTTAAAAGCTCGGTAAAATTCAGCAGTGACGCTGTCAGGTCCTGAGCTTTTCTCTGATACGAGACTTTTTGTTATGGCTTCAATCTTGTTGCTCATTATTGGCTTTGAGGTTTTCTATTTCCTCATGGTTCAGTCTTGGTTGGTGGTATGTGTCCAGAAATTTACCCACCTCTCCTAGGTTTTCCAATTTTTTGGCAAATAGTTGTACATGACAGTCTTTAATGATTCTTCATATTCCTGTGGTCTCTGTTATGTCTCCTTTTCTCTTCCTGATTTTATTCATTTTGGTCTTATTGTTCTTTTTTTAGTCTTGCTAAAGGTTTATCATTGTGTTTACCTTTCCAAAAAACCAAATTTTTGTTTTATTGACTTTCTGTATTTTTTAAGCCTCAATTTAATTTATTTCATCTACGATCTTTGTTATTTTTTCCTTCTATTAATTTGGATGTAGTTTGTTCTTGCTTTTTCAGTTACTTGATGTGCATCATTGGGGTGTTTATTTGGAGTCTTTTTGCTTGTTGATACAGGCATTTCTTGCTATCAGCTTCCCTCTTACTTCTTTTGCCGTATCCCATAGATCTCGGTATGTTGTATTTGCATTTCCATTTCTTTCAAGAAAATTTTAAGTTTTCTTTCGATTTCCTCTTTGACCCACTGGCTGTTCAGGAGCCTGTAGTTTAACTCCAATGTTTTTGTGTACTTTCCAAAATTCTTCCTGTTGTTGATTTCTGGTTTTATGCCATTGTGGTCAGAAAAGATGTTTGATGCTATTTCTACTTCTAAACATTTGTTCAGACTTGTTTCGTGGCCTAGATGTGGTATATTCTGGAGAACGTTCCAAGTGCTGATGAGAAGAATGCACGTTCTGCCGCAGTGGGTGAAATGTTCTGTAAATGTCAGTTAGGTCTACCAGGTCTAGGGTGACGTTTAACTCTGATGTTTCTTTGTTTGATTTTCTGCCTGTGTGATCCGTCCATTACTGAGAGTGGGGTGTTAAGGTCCCCTACGATTGCTGTATTGCAGCCTATCTCTCCCTTTAGATCTATTGATGTTTGCTTTATGCACGTGGGAGCTTTGGTATTGGGTGCATACATATTTATAACTGTTATATCCTTTTGCTGAAGTGACCCGTCATCATTATGTAATGACCTTCTTTGTTTCCTTTTACAGCCTTTAATCTGTAGTCCGTTTTATCTGATGTAAGCATCACCGTTACTGCTCTTTTTTGGTTTCCAGTTGCAAGGGATATCTTTTCCCACCCCTTTACTTTCAATCTGTGCGTGTCTTTGTAGGTGAAGTGGGTTTCTTGCGGGCAACATATAGTTGGGTCCTGCGTCTTTATTCACTCAGCTACTCTATGCTTTTTGATTATTGGAGAATTGAGTCCATTTACATTAGAAGCTATTATTGATAAGCAAGGACTCGCTAATGTCATTTTGCTGCTTGTTTTCTGATTGATTTGTATCTCCTCTCTTCTTTTCTTCCTTTCTTACTGCCTTCTTTAGTGGCGAAGTGACTTCCTCTGGCAAGGTGTTTTAATCTGTTGCTTTTTATTTTCAGTGACTCTATTATAGGTTTTTGCACTGCGGTTACCACGATGGCCTTGCATTTTGAACGTGGCTGCCTACTCTTGCTCCAGGGGTAGCCACTTGGCCCACCCTAGCCAATTGGAACAGTGCACTTTATTGGCCACAGTGATTGGTTTAGGGATGAGCACGTGACTCGAGAGGGGCCGATGAGCTTCCCCTCGGCTTTTTGGCTTCCCTCTCAGGACCGCAGCAGCTTGGGATGCGGAGTTTGCCCGCTGAAAGGGCGTGTGGCGCCAGGCCGTGGACGAGGCTGCCCCTTTCCGTGCTGCAGATCCTGCCTGAGAAGAAACCGGCAAAGCGGAAGAGGGCAGAGTCCTGACAAGGCCGTTTCAACCCGGAACCCAGCTGCGCTCTGAGCCTCTTGCACGTCCCAGGAAAATCACCATGCCTTTTTTTCAGCTTGTTTGCTAAAGAGGGTTTAATCTGTGTCTCCTGACACTTGCAACCAAGTTTTGAACCACAGAGCAGTTGAGCAAGAAACCGGAGCAGAGGTAGAAAGGGCTACCGCTGTAGAGGCTGTTGGAAGCAAGGTGCAAACTGTTGTGTCGGGAGACACAGGAAAGACATTTCGGTGTGAAACACAGGGCGCGGAAATAATTCCTCAGTGGGGTCGTGCTTCTACTCTTGGTGAGGGGGTCAAACCACAAGACAGAAGCAAAAAGAAGCTTCTCAGGGCTCCAATTGTGATTTGAAGAATGCATGGAGAAAAATTTCTCCCAAGTATAAAAAGATATTAAAGTAACTTTTACACATAAGTAATTTTGTTGAATGATGTGAGTTATTTTTGGGCCCAGGCCATATGATAAATCCCTTAGTTAATTTTAAAAATCCTTTTATGGAAGATAGTGATAAATGTGATATCAGTTCTTGGTCATGTGGGTCTTCCTCAGTTTAGATGCTAGGTAGTCCCAGTGGCCGTTTCTTTGCCACTTATATTGAGATGGGCAAAAAGCTGTCTTTTATTGACAAGTGAGAGAAGCAGCTCTGACAAGCCTGGTGGACAGGAAAGTGGCTGGCACTTACTGCATGATGCTGGCTAAGTCCTGGGCTAGAGGGGGGCACAAGACCGTGAAGAGCAAGGAGCAAGGGTGTTGGGGCCAGAGTGGGGGTTTTGGAGGGTTTCCGGGGGACACAGCTTGGACCGCTGCTGCAGCGCAAGTGAGAGGCATCTGGAGATGGGGGCAGGGCAGCCAGGCGTCCCAGCTGCAGAAACATGGAAGACGTCAGGCAGCACAGGGTGGTGGAAGCCAAAGGCTCACGTGGACAGGTGGGAGGCAACGGCAGGAGGGCAGGCAGGGCAGCCTGTGGGCTTTGAGGGAAGCTTCAGGATCTGGAGTCTGAATAGAAATTGATGGGGTGCCACTGAAGGAGCTTTAAGCAGGATGCTGACCATTTATGTAAATCCTCTGAGACATAGACCTATATATTTTTAAAGAGTCATGACCACACTTGAGGTTAGTCATAATTGCATGGTCAATGAGGAAATGAGTGGTTGTTCTGATCTGGAGGGTGTTGTAGGAAAGCCTTGGCTGTCTCCGTGGCTCCGACCACCAGGCTTCCGAGGAGTCATGGGGTCACCATTCTCCTGGGCTTCCCCAGGCACCTTGAGTGGAGAGACAGCACTTTGAAAGAAAGGCTTTGCACCGAGGGCGGGTGCTGATTCACGTTCATGTACGTTGAGTCCCCGCTGGTGCCTGGCGTTGATCTTCTCTACTCCTGGATCTGAAATGAATTCAGAGACACAGGTCTTTGGAATGGAAGCAAAAACAAGGGTGGGAAAGACAGGAGAAACACAGAATAGAGTGAGCCTGACTCGAGTGAGAAATTCCCAGCAGGGCATTCTCTTAAGTAGCATGTATTCTGTTCTAGTCCATTAATTTTACAAGAAGGCCCACTAGCAGTGACTTATCTGAGTCACCAAGAGATTCAGATCAGCTAGTCAACTAATGGGCCCGGGTCACCTTCGGCATGAATGATGCATGAGGACGTGGGACACAAAGGACTTCGCAAAGTCTGCTGACGTTTCGAGTCTAGGAATCGAGGGTTTTCAGTCAATAAATAAAGATGCGTCCAATACAGTGATTTCCTGCAGTTTGGACAATTAACTGGTGTCTGCTTTTCATGGCAGCTTATTTTTCTGCTTTGACAGAGGGGAAAAAATGAAAGATAACCAAAGTTGGTATGTACACATATTAGAAAGGTAAGGATTCATAGGGCTGCACTGTTTTACTGTTTCAGAATGACCCTTTTTTAATGGAAAAGAGACCTGTGACCCCATTTGCATTTCAAATATCCCTGGAGCGGAATGGCAAAGACCAATGAATTGATTGTCAGAGAAACAGCATGAGTGGCGAATTTCTTAGTAAAGAGGAAAGAAGCAGGCAGAGGGAGAGTAGCAAGGTCCCCTGAGGAGTGATGGAACCACTCACAGTTCTGTTATTCCTCTCGCTTTCCTAACATGGGAATGCTCCCTGAGGATAACAGAAAAGGGCTACCGGAAGGCGGGTGATGTGTTTTCTCGGCGTGTTGAATATGTCCCCCAGCTCCACCTTCCCTTGCCTAGGGATGTTCTGAGAGGCAGTACAATGTCACAGAAAGCGGGCAATGTCTGCATGCAGACAGCCATCTTCCAGGGGAATGGGCTTCTTCCAGAGTGGTTAGTAGTAGAAACACTTCTTATACCCAGAGGATATCGCACGCTACTGAGACAGCCGCATGACAGTCCTGTGTCTCCTGTGAAGTCATCACTCCAGAGCGTGATGACCCCAAATACAAATGTTGCGCAAGTGCTGGCCTTTAGCAGTCTCGGGCCGAGTGAGGGCATCGTGAGTGGCATCGTGAGTGGGACACCGGCGATTCCATGTGTGGTGCAGGGGGAGGTCAGCCAGCTCCTCTCTCTGGCCCTCGCCGAACTTGGGATGAAGATCTGGCTCGTGCACCTTCCCTTGGGCACCGCACTGACCACTTCGTCTGGACAAAGAGAGCCTGAGATAAGGATCTGCTGGATTCACAGGCGGGGCAGGGACTTGGCAAAAGCAGGAAAGGGGACTGGTTGATCTAGGGATTCAGGGCCTGGGTGTACAGCCAGAAGTCTCAGAATGAGCTCGGAGTTAGTGAAGCTGCATATCCTGTGAGGATGCTCATTGCAGTGGTGAATTGTGCTCCTGCCCCTAAAGAGGCCGAGCCCTAGCCTCTGTATCTGTGAAGCGACCTGTGTGGAGATAGGGTGCTGGGTGCAGGCCTGACGAGACCTGGAGTCCTTGGGTGCCCCCCAAGGCAAGGGGACATTTTGCGGATTACCTGAGGGGTGGTTAGGTTGTGTTAGGCAGCAATGTTTTGTAAAGGCAGATGCAGGGGAAAAAGGATGAATGGTGATGCCAAACAGCGGAATAGTGGGTTACGGCGACTGTTTGTCGGTCTTGACACCTGGTGTCTGAAGTCCCTGTCTACACATGGGGATTCACGTTTGCAGATGTAATTAAGTGAAGGGTTTTGAGTGACATCCTGCTGGATGCAGGGCAGACCCCAAATCTAATGGCTGGTGTTCTCATACGAGAAAACAGAAGATGTGAGACGCAGAGACACCCATGGGGAGAAGACCATGAGATCAGGAGACATGTGGGGAGAGGACCATGAGACACAGTGACACTCAGGCAGAGAGCCATGTGACATGGAGACACACAGGAAGAGGGCCACAACACAGAAAGACACGTGGGGAGAGGGCCACAAGACAGAGACACATGGGGAGAGGGCCACAGGATATGGAGACATGCGGGGAGAGGGCCGTGAGACCTGGAGACACGTGGGGAGAGGGCCGTGAGATAAGGAGACGTTCAGGGAGGGCCGTGAGACACAGAGACACGTGAGGAGAGGGCCACGTGGAGACAGTTGTGGGTGTTGCAGTTGCACTCCATAAGCCAGGCCGCGCCAGGACCACGGGCAGCCGGGGAGTCTGGGGAGAGTCTTCCCCTAGAACTTCCGGAGAGAGCATGGCCCTGCCAATAACTCAGCTTCAGGCTCCCTTTGCAGCATCTCCCACAGTCTCCAGAGGTGTGAGAGAATGCCTTTCTGCTGTTCTAAGCCACCACATTGGCGGTGGTTTGTGTCAACAGCCCTGGAAGCCTCGCACATGCAGGTGAACACCCCACTTGGAGGCTTCCATTGCTGCCTCACGCCGTGGGCCGCAGCGTTGCGGGCGGACTGACCCTGACTCCGAAAGGGACACAGAATTGCTGCCACGGCGTGAGCTGGAGGAGGGTGGACGCCCAGCGGGGACGCTGAAGGGAGACGCGATCGCCCGCACCGGCAGGACCGCCAACGACTCAGGCCCCTCGGGAGAGCTCCGGGTCACAGGGGTCCCGCATGTGAGGCTGTTGCAGGCACCCCAGCCCATTGGTGGCCGCTCAGCTGAGGTTCCAGCGGGAGCAGGCACCTTGGAGTCGGCAGGGCTGTGTCGACGCCACCTGTTGACTCATGGCCGGCTGAACAGTTTTGGCTGGGTGAGGCATGTTTTTGGACCTTAGCTGCTTCTCCCTCCTTCTCCCATTTCCCCTGATCGTTAAAGGGTGAGTGGGCGGGGCTAGTTCAACACTTTGGTTTAGAGGCCACAGGACAGGAGAAGATCGTGGCAGGAGTAGGGTAAGCGTGGGCGCTGGGAGGTTGTGTGCTTGGAGCTCGGGGCAGGGCCTGCCGGGACCCGGAGGCATTGTGTGCCTCCTCTTTGTGGATAAGGGGGCACTTTACGGATTATCTGAGGGGTAGTTACGATGTGTTGAGCAGCACATTTTAACACAGCAGACGCAGGGGAGGAAGGACGTGGATGGACGTCAAGCAGCCAAAAGTGAATCACGGTGGAGGCTCGTCACTGTTTTGACATCGAGTGTCTGAAGTCTCGGTCTGCACAGGGGGGATTCCCTACCCCTGTGTCTTGGAGGCGGCAGGGCCTGCACCTCACAGCAAAGCTGAGCACTCCCAGCCTGCCCCAGCGGGCACAGGCACAGAGCCCGGCTTCCCTGGTGGGCTCCCCCACTGGGTGGGGGCCAGAGCTGCAGGTGCTGAAGTGGGACCCCCAAGGACCCCGAGTCCAGGGTGAGATGCAGCGCCTCAAGGTGCCAGGGCCGGTGGCGCTGGAGACATCCGCGGTCGTGTCTGTGTTTGGCAGTATCTTCACAATGGGGGCTCTGCTGCCAAGTTCTTGGCCGAGATGTGGCCTGGCAATCTGATTCTGGCCACACTGTGAGCTGCCCGCACTCTTCTTACCAAGTTCTTGTTCTCTTTAAGTAAGCCAAAGTCAATTTTCTTGTTTGCAGGAATCTGACGGATACAGTATTCTAGTTAGGGCTTTTACTGCCTTTTAAAAAAATATATTTTTACCTGATGCACACCGAAGGATATGAAACATATCTGTAGGTTAGGAAGTTTACCTCACCCAAGGTGAGACTTAGAACAAAAATGCCCCTTCTTCCACATGGCTCCCCCAGAGATAGCCACTTTCCTGGCTGTCGTGTTCATTGCTTGTTTGCTGCTTGAGACAATAGTTTTTTTTTAAATCACATATCCAAGTCTGTCTAAACAATATAAATAACCCTTGATTCTGCCTGTTTTTGAACTTTATCAAAATAGCACTATTTTGTATATACTCTTCTGGGAACTTTTTTTTTTTTTTAACTCAACACTAGTTCATACATCTAGGTAGTAAGAAAAGGAAACCAATCGATATCTACTTTTTGGACTTTCAAAACATTTATTATATGTTGAGGGAAGGAGTTGTATTTGTGATGAACTCTCCCCTGGGATTGTCACGAGAGAGCAGCCCTGGGGACGGGCTGTGTGTTCCCCGGAAGGCCTTGTGCTTGGCTTCATGGGAAGCAGGGAAGGACACTCACAGAACTGCGGGGTCACCCGGTGCTCCGTGGGGGCCGTTTCTCGGCGGCAGCATGTCAGGGAGGGCCCGGGTTCGGGGCGGTGATGGCGAGATAGCACCGCGTCAGCGGGGGACCGCAGAAGACAAGCAGCCACAGATCCCAGGTGCCAGGTAGTGTGTGGTGCATGCGTGTGCACATATGTGTGTGCGGAGGCTTGAGAGCGCACGAGACTCTGGGGAAGTAAGTGACAGGCTGTGACACCTGGAGAGAGGGGGAAGGGGGATTTCAAAAGGGTTTTCGTGAGTGATTTGCTTACTCTCCTCTAAAGTTCTTGAAGAGATGAAAACAAGGTTTGGACTGCTTTTTTAAAAAAGACGAACTTTCTTAGATTCACAGAATGATTGAGACGGTGGTACAGAGAGTTTCTGTGCACCTGGGCAGAGTTCCCCATTGTCCACCTCTTACGTCAGAGTGGTCCACTCGCTGCAATTCCTGGGCCAATATCGGCACGTTGTTAACGAAAGGCCACCGTTCACTCCGATTTCCTCTGCACTGCCACTTGGTCTAGAACTCTCTCTTCTTTAATGCAGCTCTGTGCAACAGCCAGACCTGGGGACCACAGGGTTTGTTCTGGCTACAATGCCCACGGGAGCAGCATCTGCTCACAAAAAACAGCAAGCAGCATAGAAATATTATGTGTTGCTTTTAGTGACGATGGTTACAGTGTAAAAACTGCCACGAAGGACTGCGCTGCACTTAGCCAAGCTCTCCTCCCTCCCTGGGCTCTGCACGAGTTTGGAAAGTGTTTCTGTGCACGGGAGTTTTAATTCCAATAATTCATGTGTGCAGTACATACGCCATGTGCTGCTGTCCCCGTCAGACACAGTTGGAGGCAGCCTGGGGGCGGGGGCAGTCCCGCTGCGGGTCCCTGTGTGGTGGGGGTGACCCAGCTTCGTTTCCATGGCAGCCTCATGGGCCACTGTGGGCCACATGACCCATCTCCCCTCGGTGGAAACCTTCACTGGCTTATGAATTAGGTGAACCGGCCCGGCGGGGGCTGTGGAGCCAGTGGGCACTGGGTGCTAGGACGGCGGCTGATTACAGCCCACTGGCAGAGCATGTTACTTATTGGGTAATAACATGGACCCTGGGTGTCTTTGTTGAAGTTCAGAGAAGAATTTTCTGATCCCAAGGAAAAGAATGCTTCTAATGAAATTTAGAAAATGGGACCAGGGTGTAATTTATGGGCGGAAGCTTGCCCTCCGACATCTGCCATCATCTGCTCAAGGTGCCGTTTTTCTCTTCCTTCTTCGCTTTGTTTTTTAGAGACAGCGTTTTGCTCTGTCTCCCAGGCTGAGTGCAGTGCGGTTATAGCTCACTGCATCCTTGACCTCCCAGGCTCAAGCGACCCTTCTGCCTCAGCCTCCCCAGTAGCTGGGACAACAGGCAAGCGCCACTTTTTCTGCAAATGTTTTGATTTTTTTGTGCAGAGATGGAGGTCTTGCTATGTTGCCTAGGCTGGTCTCAAAACGCTAGGCTCAAGTGAACCTCCCGGCTCAGCCTCCCAAAGTGCTGGGATTACAGGCAAGCACCACTATGTCCAGCAAATATCTTGATTGTGTGTGTGTGTGTGTGTGTGTGTGTGTGCATATGTGTGCACAGAGATGGAGGTCTTGCTATATCGCCTAGGCTGGTCTCAAACCCCCAGGCTCAAGTGATCTTCCCGCCTCGGCCTCCCAAAGTGTGGAGATGACCAGCGTGAGCCACGGTGCCTGCATAGATGCTGTTTTTCTCTTAAATACAGAGGGCTTGCCTGTCAGAGATCCCGGCTGGATGCTTTCCACCC
This sequence comes from Tarsius wallacei, assembly GCA_963574415.1. Lineage (NCBI taxonomy): Eukaryota > Metazoa > Chordata > Mammalia > Primates > Tarsiidae > Tarsius > Tarsius wallacei. The sequence continues at coordinate 1,159 of CAUYQG010260175.1, read as the reverse complement.
TTGTCAGTCTCCCTGAGTGTGAAGTGGGCAGGCGAGTCCTCGACACAGCCTCACCTCCTGGAAGATTCAGGAGGGATACCTGTGCCCGGGACTTCCGGAAAATATGCCAGCAATGAGTCATTATAGACCTGCCCTGCCCACTACAACAGTGCAACCGGCACTTCCTGCAAGAGTGCGTGACCCGAAAGGCCACTTCTGTTGGGTCCCTGTGGTGAACACGGCGATGCGGATCCCCTTTTGGGACATAGGTCTGACCCCGGCCACAGGCTGCATCCGACTGCTTGAAGAGGGCCAGGGGGCCAGCTCTCCCACACCAACTGGGGGAGCAGCGAGGGCTCAGTCCCTCTGCAGAGCTCCCCGGGGGTTGACTGAGATGCCTGCTGGGAGGGCCTGGAAGCCCGGCTTCCCCCTCAGCCCAGTTTTGCTTCCTCCATGCCCTGGGGCTTCCCCTTCCCTCCTTCCCCTCCCTCCTTCCCCCCCCACCTTCCTTCCCTCTTTCCCCTCCCTTCCCAAGTGTTGAATCCCAAGAGCACTCCCTGACAATGTCCTGCATCCTCACGCGGTCTCGGAGTGGGCTTCTTGAGAACCCCAGGCAGCAGCGTTCACAGAGCCATCGAAGTGCCTTGTGTCCTGTAGTAGGCCCCCTTGTGGAAGAGACCTGGGGACTCAGCGACGGATGGGGAACGCTGCGACTAGAGTGTCACTGGACTGCAGGCTGGGACATGGCTGACCACCCCGGCTCTAATCTGGGACCCTCGGAACTGAGCTCCTTGCTACTCGGTCCCTCCAAGGCCGAACCGCTTCAGGATGCAGTGGTGTGAATGGACAGCATGCTGTCCTCTGACTGGCTGGTGTGTTTGGGGAGCCTCGAGACTTCACAAGGTGCAACTGGGCGGCAGCTCTGAGGCCACCTGCGTGTGCTGTGACCTGCTCACAGGGCACCAGTCAGGTCTCCAGGAAGCGAAGGCCCACACCTACGGAGTGGTCTCTTCACTGTCCTCTCTTCCGGGGCGGAGCCGTGTCGACACTCTTGGATTCCAGGACCAAGTGTGTTTGCTCCTGCCGTCCTGGGCTCTGTGGTTAAGGAAGAGGATGAGTCATATGGAAGGCCAGTTTCTAGTTCTGTCCGAAATCGCCACACCGTCTTCCAAAGAGGTTG
>CAUYQG010260173.1:39-11657 GCA_963574415.1 Tarsius wallacei | reverse complement strand
TGGTGTTTAGAGCTTTTAGGAATCGCCACACTGCTTTCCACAGAGGTTGCACTAGCTTACACTCCCACCAACAGTGTAGGAGTGTTCCCTTTTCGCCACACCCTCTCCAGCAATTGTTATTTTTTGAGTTATTGATAATTGATGTTTTTTTAGAGATGAGGTTTCACTATGTTGCCTAGGCTGGTCTCAAACTCCTGGGCTTAAGCAATCCTCCTGCTTCAGCCTCCTAAGGTGCTAGGATTACAGGTATTGGCCACTGCACTCAGCCCGCCTCGTCCATATGAATGTTGTTGTTGTTGTTTTTTTTTCATTTTCTTGTCTATGTGTCCTGGCTAGAATGTCTAATACAATGTTCAATGGAAGTGGTAAGCACAGACATCCTTGTCTTGTTCCTTATCACTGGAGAAAATTATTCAGACTTTCATCATAACGTGTGCTGTTAGTTTTGGGTTTTTTATAGATGCTTATATCAGGTTAAGGAAGTCTCCTTCTATTACCAGTTTGCTGATGGTTTTTTTTTTTTTTTTTGGTTATAAAAGAGTGCTAGAGTTTATCAAATGTCCTTTCTGTGTCTATTGAGATAATCATGTGATTTTGAAGTTTATTCTATTATTATGGTATATTACGTTAATTGATTTTCAGATGTTAACTCTCTTGTGTATTTATGGAGTAAACTCGTTGATGCTATATAATCCTTTTTATATTCTACTGGATTTAGCTGTCTGGTATTTTGTTGATAATTTTTTTGCATCTATATTCATAGGAAATATTGACTTATATTTTTCCTCCCTTCTGATGTTTTTGCCTAGTTTTGGTATGAAGGTAATACAGAATGATTTGAGAAGTGTTCTTTCCTCTTCCCTTTATGTCTCTTAAAAACAGTAATTGTTCCTGCCTCTCATATCCTGCCAGGTAACATCCTTCATTTTGTTTATAAATTACAGTGCATCTAAACTTCCTCATCAGTCAGTACTTAAGAAAGTATCTATGTGATTTGAACCAATTTATTCTCATCACTAAACAGTATTTATAATGCTTCCAAATGATTTACTCCAATTTAGTTCCCCATGAGAGAAGTCAGGTGGGAGATAGAGATGATGTGTGCCACAGATGTGCAGTTGTTAAGCCCAGGGAGGGAAGATATACTTGAAGGATACTCAATCTCCAAGGAACAGAGAGCTAGGTTCTTAAATCAGAGTAAAGTCCCAGATCACTCTCATGATGATGATGATATTGTACCTTAGGACTCTAGGAAAGGAGTATAAATTTCCAAATCCTGCTTATCTTTTTCTCCTTCTCACCAGCGTTGTTTTTCTTCCCTTCCTCCCTCTCTCCCTCTTTTCTTTCTTCCTTCCAAACTAAATTTGCTACTAGCTTGAAGTAAACTCAGTGGTAATAAACCATTCATGCCTAAACAATAATACGAACAAGTGAGTAACTAGAGTTAGAGTAAGTGTTATTTTTTTAAGCTGAACTCATATTTCTGGCTTACTATAGTGAAAACAGTAGGGAACCGAAGATTTTACATCACCACCAGCACTACCACCACCACCACCACCACCACAATAACCTGATTCTGGATGAATCAACATCTTCTTGATCCCATCACAGCACTATAATTCACTGAAATATTCCCTTTTAAATACCGTAAAATTATAATCCTTTGATTCCTAATGTCTGATATGCATCAATTTTTCTTTAAAAAAATCAAGTTGGACAGATGTTTACACAGTACTCGTATTTTCTGTATTTTGGGTAATTAGAAAGGGAAGTTCAGACACTTTCTATTTTGAGTTTACAGTCACACTGGGGGAAAAATTGTATTTAAGAAACTTATATAAGAATTCAAGACAGTTTGCAGTCACTTTAACGCAGGGAAACAGGCATTTGTTATTTACTTACTATGTTCACGGGACTACATGTAATTCAGAAGTAAAAGTGTAAGAGTTCAGAGAAATGCACAAATGGGAAGGCTGACAAAAAGGAAATGGTTCTAGAACTCAGGAAGATGATGAGAATATGAAATAATACTGAATGGAAGACATTTAGTAATTAGTTCAGTCTGAAGTCTAATTAACAATGGTTTTTCACTTTCGTTTCAAACAAAGCAGCCAATTTTTAAAGTCAACTAATTTTCCTTACTCGGATCTCCTTTTAGTTACATATAAATAAATTTAAATTCTAATCTTTCCTCTTTTCTATTTTTTTCAGAAAGGATCATTGTAAAATATGCCTTACCTTAAGTCAATTTTATATGCTCATAAGTAACCTATGTACACTTTGAATTTTAAAAACTTTTATGTTTTCCTTTGTACCAAAGTGCAAAGGAAACATATTTCACATAATATTATTCATTTAAAGCCTAAAATAAATTATTTTCCTTGGAGCGCTTCAAGGAGAGGTTTTCTTTTCTCTTTTTTTTTTGGCATCATTATGGCCTAAGACTAAAGGTCTGATTTACAGATTCCAGAGAACTTAAGCCAAACCTCCCAATATCCAATTTTTGTACATATATTTGATTGAGAAAGAAGGTACATTTGTTTTTGCAATTTGATTTTCCTCTCTCCAAATATATTCTGTCAATAGAGAGAGACAGTTAAGAAGGAAGGAGGTAGCTAAAATCTGACTCTTAAGTATTCTTAATTTGAGCACAAAGATGTGTACAATGCACATAAACTTTTCCAGCAACGAACTTGACTACTTTCTTGAATATTAAAATAAAAATAAAAACAACTACTTTCATAGGATCTTGGTCCAAGCCCAGTAGTACTATAATGTGAGAGTACCTGTTTATTCCTTCATTCAATATATATATATATATATATTGAGTGTGTGCTATGTACTAGGCCCTGTTATAGGCATTAGGGATAGAGCAATGATCAAGACAAAGGAACTCCCTGACCTCATTGGACTTACATTCTAGTGAGAAAGGTAAACAATAAGTGACATGAATAAGCACAATAAGAAAGGGTTATATATTGATGGATTAGGAAACTTAGCAGAAAAGATGTATAAGAAGTATCTGGATAGAGATGGGAAATTTTAGATAAGGCAGTCAAGAAAGGCCTGAGCATGAATATCACTTTTGGAAGATGGTCTGTAAGAAGGGAAGAAGCTTGCTGTGATGTCTTCAGGAGAAAGGTATTCCAGGTAGAGCAAACTGCAACTGCAAAGGCACTGAGGCAGAAGTCTGCCTGACATATACCAGTAGCAAGCCAATATGGCTAGAGTGGACTGAAAGAAGGGAGAATTGACAGGAGATGAGCTTAGAGAGAGAATGGTGAGGGACAGAGGGAGCCTTATAAACCAAAGTCAGGACTTCGGCTTTTACATTGAGTAAGATGGGAGGCCATTGGAAAAGACTGCTTTGGTCGCTATAATGAGAATAGAAGGTAAGGTTACAAGTGAAGAAAGATCAGTGCCAGGTAGGAGTATTTTGAAATAATCCAGGAGATACAGATGTGTTATTTAAAGCTGTATTTCTGTTCATTTAGAGCAGAGGTTGGCAAACTGCAGTCTGTGGGCCAAAATCATCTTGCTGCCTGTTTTGGAAATAAATTTTATTGGAATACAGTTATGCTCATTCATTTACATATTGCCCATGGCTGCTCTTCTACAAGAGCAGAGTTGAGTACTTATGATAACGACTATATAGCTAGGAGAGTGGAAAATATTTAGTATCTGGCTCTTTACAGAAAAGTTTGCCCATCTCTGACTTAGAATCTCTTAGAAAGAGGATTATATTAATAGCAGTGAAGTGGCCTCCTGGATATGCAAAACAGAACAGGCACAAACTTTTGCTCTTTTCCACTACAACTGAGTATAAACTTTACAGAGGGTAAAGATACATATTTCTGGGTTCTAGTGAGTGGGATAGTATGAAAATGAGATTAGTCTTTCAATAAAGGATAATAAATATTATTCATTTGTTTACTCAAGAATATTCTTTGAAAACATTTAGTCACCACTGTTTAATGTGCTGGAGAGGTATCAGATAAACAAATCCACATGTAAATATAGAATTACAAAAGCTCTAACTGCTAGGAAGAAAAGGGTTGCGGTTCAATGAAGAGAATGACAAGGGACATAATTTGTGTTAGGGAAGGTCATTGGAAATGTCATTTAAGTTGAGACCTGACGTGAGAAGATGGAAATAAGTGTTTCATGAACATGAAACAGGATGTCAAAAGATGGTAAAACAGGCAGAGAATTAGTAGAACTAGGAAGAAAATATAGTCATCTCACACACACACACACACACACACACATACACACATGAATGGTTGGACTTTTGGCAGCAATGAGGAAAGAGTCATGATGAGGCTGAAGATGAAAAGTTTTTTGAAAAACATAACTTTGTAGATCATGAAGCTTTAATTTTATTGTAAGTTGAAGTCATCAAAGCGTAGAAGGCAAACACATCATGACAAGTTTTACCTTCTATATAGCACTCTGATCACAGTAGTTTATGGATTGAAAGGGATCACTAATTGAAGTCCAGGGATCAACTAGTTAGAAACTAGTTTTCACTGGCTTGGGAGGGAGATGGTGATGGTGTCTTGGACTAAGTGGGTGCCTATGGTTTAATTCAGCAAACATTTATTGTATTTTTACTATGAACTAAATATTTTCGGTTCTATGTTGGGGAGTGGCAAAGAGAAATGAGAGACTGCTTCTGCTTTCAAAAATCCTACAGCCCTGAAGAGTAAGAAAAGTTTGCAAATACTTGTTATATGTAGCCTACTATGATAAATGATAAATTCTCTGTCACCAGTTGAACTAAGGGTACTATTGGAGCCTAAAAGAAGATTTCTATAGCTTGATTGATGAGGGAATTTAGTCATTACTATATCTTCCCTGAGCACAACATATCAACAGCTCACACATAGTAGAGGTTCAGGAAACATTGGGAGAATGCCCAGGATCTTGTCTCTGAACTCTTGTCTTACTGTTTCCAAACACAGTAATTTCAATAACTGGATGTCCCCAACCCAGGTCGTTTCTACACTGTTCTGTTGCTCCCAGTCAGCCCATTGCCTGCCACCAGCTCCACTTAATGCCGTAATCACACAGTCTGCCAGGACAACTGTGCCCCTCCCTGTGATAGCAGTTGCTTGTCTCCATTCTCCCCGTAGCCAGTTGTTTACGGTCTGTTGGACCCTCGAGGGCCTATCTATTTTCCACCTGTCAATCTGTGCCTGGTCTCACAGTGTGGAGGGAAGCCGAGAATAAGAAATGAATATTTGAAATAAAGTTGAAATAGTTTACAGAAGTCCAGGATCTCACAAATGTTTTCTGTACCATGGCCAAGACTTACTTAATTCAGGTTGGATCTATATGAGAGTTGCAAAGTCCCAGCCATTCCAAGAGTGCCTCGCACACACTAGAAGTTTCATGAGTGTTAGTTAAATAAAAAAATGAAAAGCAAGCTGTGATGAAGTTTCAGTTAGGCCAGTTCACAGCTGTCATCCCACTTGGTGAAGACTATTCAAGGATGTTTTCCTGCTGCTAATGAGAGAGTCTGCCAAACTTCATTCTTCCCCTTGCCCTCCAAGCTGGAATCACTTTCGTGCATAGGATCAGTCTCACTCAGTGTGAGTTGTATTACAAACCTTACTAGCATCAAGAAATGGAGCCTGGAATTAGGTCATGAGCCATGTCCTCTGGTTCTTTGGGGGGTGAGGTGGGGTGAGGAGGATAGAATACTTACCAAGGCCAAGTGTTTGGAGTCTAGATGTTCTCATTTTCTCTCTTTGTATTGCCATATTCAGACTGCATGACTTTGAGCACATTTCTTAACTTCCATAAATTCTAATTTTTTCATTGACGGAAGGAAAATAACAAACTCTTTCAAACAGGATAAGGCCCTTAGCATAAATCTTAGGTAAGTGGTAGCTACAATGATCCCTGAGGTAACATCTTTCCATTTTGCAAATTTTGGATGTAAGGGGATTGGCAATTTCCCACAGCAGACTCACTCTCATAATTTCACTGACTTTTACAGTAGTGTGACCTTCATTTTTTATACCTCATTTATAGAGTTTTTTAAACAGTGGGTTTGGTACATTATTATTTATTGAGCAATAATTATTACTCATACAGAAACTTACTATTAATCATTAGTTTGTCTAGGAAAGAGAAAAATTCCACCTGATATGTTTTCTCTCATCTTTATTTTCCAAAGCAGGACCACTTTGAATGTTATACATCAGCATGATGTCTGCATTTTGTTCTTTCTATGTAAAACACCCTTTGAAACAAACATGTTTTCAAATCTTGGATGCAGTTACAGGTCTCTAGTGGCCAAGTGGAATTAGTTGGGAAAGGATTTTGGAAATGACTGTATGTTGGAATTGAGAAAACCTTTCTCAGTACAAGACAGTTTGTCTCCTCATGGGGCCAATAAAATTTCCTAAGATTCTGCCAGCCAAATGATCTTGGTATCATCTTACATTAGTCCAGAGTCCCCGGAATACAACCACTAGGAATAATGTGTTTTGTTAATGTTAATGAATAGTGTGAGACTTCTGGTTTTGGGCAAGATGGAGAAGACTAATTTCATACTCTCTCCCCTGCCAAAGTAGAATTATAAAAACCTGAACATGATTCACAGAAGACTCTGAAATAAAGATGAAGAGTGTAAGTAACCTAACTAGGATTTTACCAATATGAGTTCTCTATGTTTTCTTTTTGCCTCCTATAGAGCCCAGGCTTGGTGCTGGAGAAGCCTGTGACTTGAAAATGCCAAAAGATACAGCCAAAAAGTCCTTTGAAAAGTCTTCTCACTATATCCAAAAGACCAGAAAGTGGCTGGCCCAGCAGCATGACAATCTTTTTGACAATACCCCACTGTAGTCTAACATCATGAAGAAAATCATGCCTACCCCTCCAACCCCCTGCTCCCCTGTGGTGCTGGCAGAGATTGAGTAGGGAGCCTGGCTTTCCAGTTCCACTTGGTTGTAACATGCAGCAAGGCAGTAGGCAGTTTTGAGATTCCTCTGTGCCAGGATGGCATCATCAGACTATAGGAGAAACCTGGACTTCCCTACCACCATCTCAATCTGTGTTTCTCTATCAATTAGTGAAAATGAGAGGATTTTACAGAGAAGGAAGCTGGAGAAAAGGTTTCTTTAAATCTTTATGTGAAGAGATGCTTAGTAACTCATACATGAAACTGATTAGAATTAACACTATAAAAGGTTTGAGACAGAGTTACAGCATAGAAAACTGCCCAAGTTTTAGACTGGCCTTGAGCAGTCCACAAACAAAGTAGACCAAAATAGCACTGCGAAGCCTGTAAAAACTGAGTTGTCATTGGAACCATAACCCACAAAAGTAGGCCAGGACCTGCATGAGTCTAAAGAGAGGCTCTGCTAAAAGAAAATTTGGATCCAGAAACCGATAATGTGAAGATTCAAATGTCCAGTTACTATTATTGGCATGAACACTAGACATTCTAATGGCCATCAATCCACTTTCAGTCTGCCCTTCACCCTCCAGCTCTTGCCTATCAGTTGGGATTTTGTCTTCTTTTTTCCCGCCTAGAGTCCTTATTCCAGCCCAAGTCTCTTGCACATTAGCTAATGTTTCAAGTAGAGAGAGATGATTCTTTTTCATGTGTCTCAGAAATTAATGGACTCTAGTGAATGAATCAGTTGATATAGATATGATATTGCCACATTTTTCAGGGGACTTTTGGATATAATGCTCAAAGAAGGCTGGGAGATAGGTCAGTTTTCCTGATGCCACTTTTTGTCAACCTGAATTGGGCTGTAATTGTATCACCTTTCCAATAACTCATGCTACTGAAATCTCATGGTTTCTACCAATATTCTCTTCAGGAATTGTCACTGTTTCCATCAGAAATGACAAATGTAACTCACTAAATCTTTTGGTCACATTCAATTGCACCATAACTATAAATTCAGCCACTTAGGACCCACATCTTCTCTATTAGCTACAATTATGAAATATCCATTTTAATAAAAATTTTCCTTGAGGGTAAATATAAAACTGTAGGTGGCTAATTATCTGTTTGAGAAGATTACAATATGTGAGTAATGAAATAATAATAGTGATGCAAGTAGAAAAGATGTAATGGGTCCCTCTCTTTCAAAAATACTGTGTAAATTAAATGTCAAACTACATAGCAGGGTTCTTGGTATACATGGCATACTAATATACATCTACTGAAATTAAAATCACAAATTATGCTTTAAATGATTTGTTCACACAAGTGCATAGTCTTAATGCTGCTTTAATCAGAATAATCAGAAGAAATCTAAAAGTAAACTATTTTGAAGGAGTTTAAATACCAGACAAAATACATATAAAACACATAGAGATTGCAGATTCTGCAAAGTCATGCCAGTTCTATAATCTTGTGGAAACATTTACTTAAATATTTTGCTCACATGATATGAAGTAGTTTAGTAACAAATACCATTTACCTAATGGGAATTTGAAAGGTTTTGCATACATGGTACTGTTGTAGACCACTAAGAATACAATGCACATTTTCTTAATATATTTACATTAAAAACTAAAAAATATTTTCAAAACAATATTAATATTGAAAAAAAGTTGTAATATTTTCTAGTGTTAATATTCAGTACTTTCATTGGTTTGGATGTCAGGGTTTTTAAAACTAGGAAAAGCCATATGACAAATGTTTGTTACCCTCAATTGTATAATGATGATTTATTAGCTTATAATTCAATTCGCTTATTAGATATGCCACCTTCACTCTTTATTATCTCATCTCTAGAACTCTTTGAAGTTAGTCAGTAAGATTGTTGCCCCTTTTTTTCAAGATGAATAAACAAGAACTAACAACGAGTTGATTGGGCCAAGTGGTTAATAATGGCAATAGAGATGAATAACTGGACGCTGTAAACCTTACTACTGCTATGTTCTGATCTCTGATACCTTGCATCACCAGCAGGCCATGTACATGAATCTCATCAGAAAAAAAAAGACACTATTAGATCTTTGAAAATAACATAGTCACCTTAGAAAACAACTACAACAGCAACAACAATCACATGAAAACAGAGGCCTAGGAGTCGTTCCTGACATCCTTTGGATTAGAAACAATGGAATTTGTCAGTGTCAAGCTCATTCTACCACACTTGCGATCACTGTGTTTAAAGATTTCAGCAGAAGAGGAAAAACTATAGCCATTTTTTCTTCCTCCCATCTACCTACCACACCACCAACCAACTGCAGGTAGAACCCAGACTTCTCAATCCCATGTTTTTATTTCCTCATTAGTCTAATTTTCCTCTGTAATCTATTTCATGCTTCCATCTCTTCCCGATATTATTTTTTCTTACTTTTGATTTCTTTTTAACATTTCTTGGCAAAGTCCATCCTTTCTTCCTCCCTCCCCTCCATCCTTCTCTTCTAATTTATGACATTACAACATTACATGTCATAGCCCCTGACTGGGACTTGGCATGAGAAACGTCAGGTTCTGTATCTAAAGTTTATGTCTCCGATGTTTATGGGGTATTTTGAAATAGCTTCCTATCAATTTTAAACATATGTTTTCATATTTAGCTGATTTTAAGAGCTCATAAACAACAAATTAATATTTAGGAAATCAGACCAGAAGTAGTTAGCTCAGTGGGGGGTGATTAAGATTAAAGGCACCACTATCATTGTTCTTCATTGGATGTATGAAGCACTTCTGTTCTCTAGGACTTTTCTGGTTGCAGAAATTGGCATTATTCCTCAGTTATCTAATATCTTGGTGTTTTGCTTTCACTATTTATTAACTTTATGATATTATAAGCCAACAGAGGAGACACTGATTACCTCCTACCTCACCCACCCAATATGCCATTTTCCATCTGGAGCTACTCAAAACACTTCCACGGGATGCAGAATCCATCAGTTCAAATCTGTGCTTGGCAGCCCTCTTGCAATGTGGACAACCACAGCACAGAGGGTGGGCATATTACTTCGAATATTCCTGCTCTTAAAAGCAGACCTTTATTTCTCCATTTGTTGGAATGTTTATTTTTCCCTATTTCCCCCCACATAACTGGAATCAACCTTTTTACTTGACGGACCCCTTTAGAAAGAGATTTCCAGTCTAAGTTAATTTTCTCTTCCTACATGTTTCCATGTAAATAGTAAAGAGAATGTATTAGAAAAATGCATTCTTTTAGCTGTGCTAGAAACTTTTCTGGTCCTTTAAGTCAAGATAGCCGTACAAACTATCAACTCATTGTGAGTCTATTCCTTTCTATTCTCTGGAAGGGCTTAATTCATAACCCTCTCTCTCAGCTCTCAGTATCCCCTCCCTAAATATCCTTTGTTTTAGGAAACATGTAGTCTTCCCTCTTGGCCAGAGAGAACCATGTCTCAAAATGTTAAGAGGTTTAAAAGAAAGTTAACATCCTCATTTAGACTTTGGATTGGAAGACATGTTCTAAGCATTTTGAGTTAAAAACAACTCCTTCCTCCTATGTATAAATATTTATCCACAATGTAGTGTTTTAGGCACCAGAGGTATGGGAGAGAACAAAATTGTCAAAGTACATCTTCTTAAGGAAGCTCAAGTTCTAATGGAGAAGACAGATATTCAACATCATCATTATCATAATGAATAACAACAACAAGAAGTAGTTGAATGTATACAAAAGTCAAACAATGATTAGAGCTTGTGATGGTCACTTGCTCACTGTTCTTGATCCATTCCCAGCTTTCCCCCTGGAAAATATATTTCCAAGGGTCCCTTGCACTCTGGTCTCCATCAGGTTTTGGTCAAAAGGAGGCACTAATAGGAGACTAGAGAGCAAGAGGAATAAAAATCCAGAGTATTTCCTCTCCTCTCTCTGTTTCAGTCAGTAATTCACTCAATGCTCACATCTTCTCTAGATAAGCCACATCTCTTTTACATATAAGCTGCTGTACCCCTAACCACTCCTCCAAGGGCAGGCCTTAGGCTCTGACGACAACATCTCACTTTCTCCCTCTAGCACTAAAGGTTGCAGCAGTTCCCTGTTCTTCCTAATCTCTGTGCTTTTTATTCTAACACCTTTGTTACCATTTCCTTGCATTATAATTCTTCTTTTGGACCACCCAGTGTGAACTCTTTTTCCACATTTGACCTTGTGTGGCGCAGTTCTATGAAGTATAACTATAAAAGAATAGAGGGGAAAGGGGATTCTGTTTTTGATAAGGAGACCAGAAATGACCTCTTTGAGGAGTTTTTTGGACAGCGACCTGAATGACATGAGGTATGAGCCATGATCATGTTTCAGAGGAAAATGTTCTGGGCTGAGGACACAGCAACTACACAGGTCTCCATGTAGGAATGTGTTTGGCATGTTTTTTTTGAGTTGGAGTCTCACTCTATCGCCCAGACTGGAATGCAGTGGCCGCTCCCGGCCACCGCAGCCTCGACCTACTGGGCTCTGGCGATCCTTTCCGCCTCAGCCTTCCAAGTAGCTGGAACTACAGGCACGCACTACTATACCCGGCTATTTTTTTTTATTTATTGTAGAGATGAGGTCTCACCAATTTGCCCAGGCGGGTCTCCAACCCGCGGGCTCAGGCAATCCACTCACCTCAGCCTCCCAAAGCGCGGGATTACAGGCTGAGCCACC
>CAUYQG010260165.1:0-16036 GCA_963574415.1 Tarsius wallacei | reverse complement strand
CTCCCCGAGGCCGGCCGGGAGGACCGGGCTCCGGCTCCGGCGGCCGCCGCTGCGGCGGCCGCGGCGGCGGCGGCGGTAGCGGCGGCGGCCGCGGCGGCGCTGGCGGCGGCGGCCGGGGGCGGCCGGAGTCCGGAGCCCGCGCTGCCCGCGGCCGCCGCGAGCGGCGCGAACGACGGCGGCGGCGCGGCGCGGGCAGAGGCCGCGGGCGAGGCGCCGCCGGGGCCGCTGCCCGGCCGGGCGGGGGGCGCCGGGCGCCGGAGGCGGCGCGGCGCGCCCCAGCCCGCCGCCGGCGGGGCGGCCCCCGTGCCCGCGGCCGGCGGCGGCGCCAACTCCCTGCTGCTGCGGCGCGGGCGGCTGAAGCGGAATCTGTCCGCGGCCGCCGCCGCCCCGGCGTCGGCGCCCTCGGCCGCCGCCTCGCACCCGCCCGGCGCCGCCGGCCTGCCCGGCTCCTGCTCGGCCTCGGCGCTGTGCACCCGCAGCCTGGACAGGAAGACGCTGCTGCTCAGGCACCGGCAGCTGCTGCAGCTGCAGCCGTCGGACCGGGACTGGGTGCGGCACCGGCTCCAGCGGGGCTGCGTGCACGTCTTCGACCGCCACATGGCCTCGCCGCACCTGCGCCCGGTGCTCTGCACGCTGGACACCACGGCCGGCGAGGTGGCCGCCCGCCTGCTGCAGCCGGGCCCCAGAGGCGGCGGCGTGGTGAGGGTGCTGGGCCAGGGGCCCGCGCCGGCGCCCGGGCCGCCGCCCTCGGAGCCGCGGCCCGCGGGGGGCGCGCCGGCTGCCGTCGGGGGCGCCGCGCGCGCGCCGCCCGCCGACCTGCCGCTGCCCGGCGGCGGCCCGGGCGGGTGGGCGCGCGGCGCCGCCCGCGCCAGCCCCGCGCCCTCGGACTCCAGCCCCGGCGAGCCGGTCGGCGGGGGCCCGCGGCTTCTGGACGGCGCGGCCGGCGGCCCGGCCTCGGACACCGAGAGCTTCAGCCTGAGCCCCAGCGCCGAGAGCGTGTCCGACCGGCTGGACCCCTACAGCAGCGGCGGCTCGTCGTCGTCGGAGGAGCTCGAGGCCGACCCGGTCCCGACGGGGGCCCCGGGCCCGGCCCGCCGCCCGGCGCAGCCCCGGCCGCCTTCCCAGACCGCCTCCCCGCCTCGGCCGCCGCAGAAAGCCCCGCGGGGCCTCGACGGCGCGGGCGGGGCCGCCCGCGACGGGCCTCCGGGGCAGAAGGCGGCGACAGCCGCGGCGCCCGGCTGCCCCCCGTCGACCCCCGCGAGGAGCGGGGCCCCCGCGGAGAAAGCGCCCCCGCCGCCCCCGCCGCCCACCCTGTACGTGCAGCTCCACGGAGAGACCACCCGGCGCCTGGAGGCGGACGAGAAGCCCCTGCAGATCCAAAACGACTACCTCTTCCAACTGGGATTTGGGGAGCTGTGGAGGGTGCAGGAGGAAGGCATGGACTCGGAGATTGGCTGCCTCATCCGCTTCTATGCAGGTAAGAAATTCACCTGCACATGCACGTTGCCGGGTGATGGCAGACACTTCCAGGGATTGAGGAATGACTCAAGTTGCTCGTCTGTGTGCCCACCCAAGAGTGAGTGCGGGTCCCGGTGAGTCTGTGTGTGATACTTCCTTCCAGCTCTTACGTGCAATCTGTGTATACTAGATGGAGCAATCTCTAAATCTGCGAGTTTTAGTCAAGGGCTCAGAGGTTGGAAAGCAATGTGGAGGTGGCCGGATCCTCAGGAAGCACAGGAAGCAGATACTCCTGAAAGAGGCAGTAGCATGTTTAACAGTAAAAATGCTTCCTTCAGGCTTCTCCTCGGGGGCTTGCTGGGTTTCAGGCAGTTTGGGATTTCAGGTAAACTATCATGTGAACATAATACTCACGGAGGAAAATGACCAACAAAAATGCTCTACCCCTTGACTGCATTTGACTGTCCACTTTACTGTTCTGGTTGTGAGTACAGGCCACCATGAACTCATGGTGTTAACTGGTGCCCTTGTTTATTCAGCTCTGCATTGCTTATTTACCCACCAGGTCTTCATCAGAAATCTGAAAATTGGGTCCCCTTTTAAGTCATACTTTTCCCCAGCACTTTCTTTGCTCTATTTCAGTTTCCTCTGTAAGTTTGTCTTGCAACAAAAATGATTTTGCCTGTTTCTTTCTGTCATTTCTTTCTTCCGGCCTGTGTAGTCAGAACTGACCATTGTAATAGGACGTGCGGTAGGGTTTACAGTAAGAATTTAAGTGGCTGCTGTTTCTTCAAATGTGACCGAAAAATCCTCTCACGTCTGTTTTAAGAACTTGATCAAATTCTTGACTGGGGTGACCAACGTAATGTTTCTCTTTTGACTGTAGACACTTCTGGCACTACATTAGGGAGCTACAGGTCCTGGTACTTGAGCTTTATAAGTAGTTCGCATCCTTTCCAATCTCTGGTTTGAAGAATTATGGTCTTCGTGATAAAGAATTTTATTTAAAATTAAATAGCAAAATTACATCAAGAGTGTTAAATCTGCCAACTGGGCAATCCCCTCCGGTCCCCTCCCACTGCTTTCTTAAAAAAAAAAAAATCTGCAACTTTAGGTTTTAGGTTGTTGGTGATGGTGGGAAAATGATTATACTTGCAACTCCACTACTTTGTAGCCATCCTTTTAAATTTAGTAAGTTTTTTGGTTCAACTTGCGTTCTAGTGGCAGTTTGATTAGTTTGCATGAGAAAATCTTTACTCCCACATTGAAATATGCAAGACCATTGCATTCCTAGTGAAATGTTCCTCTAAGTTCCATTGAAGTTTTTCTGAAATTCTGATGTGGGTTTCTGATGAATCTTTGCCTTGCAAAGTAATCCACGTCATAACACAACAGCATTTACAGTATCTGAAGATAATATCAACTGGATGTCATGCCTTTTAAAGTTTATGACCCAGAAAATAGGTGATTTTTTTTTAAATGTAGGAGCAACAACTACATATATCTTTTTCTCTTGAAGCTCATGTAATTTGTAAAATATTATTTTATAAGAGCATTCATGATAGATTAGGTGCCCTTATAACTAAACTCACTACGCAGAAGGATCTATATTAAACAAGACCTGTATTACACAGTATTTGAACATATGTTGAAGGAGATCCTCATCCCTTGTTTTGCTCATGATTGGACAAGTTGATAATGATACATGTCCATGGGAAAGACTTTGGGTGGCACAGTCATGAAATTCAAATCTTTGGTTCCCTTTGATTGTCCCTTCTAGAGTGTCTAAAGTATTCTAAATAGATGGTAAACATTTTTAAAACTTAATGTAAAAATACTTTTTCTGGATAAATCTTAAATTTTTGTCATGACCATTTTAATCATTTTTGTTTTATTCCTTATGAAAAGCAGTAATTGTAACTGCATTCTGAGCTTACTGCTTTATTTCTGTACACACAGCATAAATACATGTATGCCTCTCGAGTATATGCTCATAAGTAGGGATGCCACACAAGGTATCTCACTTATTCTTGAATATGAAGCCAGTGTACAGGTTCTTAGAAGATACCTGTTTGTTACAAAGATGTCTAATTACTTATTTGGGTTTTTAAACAAAATTGAGCTTATTTAAGCCTGAGTTAATGTACGTATCTGCTGATATTCATTTGCCATAGAACACAATTTAGCATATGGTGGGTTCACTTGAAGTTTTTGCAAGGAAAGTTAGTTATATTGATGACAAAAGGGCTTTGCTGTAATATAAGGTGGTCTCATTTAATGGGAACATTGTCAGGACTTCACATATAGTGAAGGTTTGCACCAGGCTGGAAGAGATTCCTAGAAATTACCCCTGTGCTCTAATAGTATATAGGACACTTCGACAGGGAAATATTACATTTTGGTAGTAATTCTTTTTCTTAGGAAGAAGTTAATTAATGTTTGTTTTAGATGACACCCTTTAGAGGGTGTTGGAAAATTCTGTACTTCATTTACCTTTGTAATTTTATATATAATTTATTCTTAAATTTGTTGCTGCATGTTTTGCTGTGTGTCGTTAGGGTTAAGGATAGCTAGGAAGTTGCTTTTGAAGCCATTTGAATATTTTTCTATATTTAAATTGAGCTCATTGTCTACTGTCTATGTAGTTTTTCTAGTCAGCAACCCCCACACCCCTCCCCAGAAGCTTCTATCCAGCAGAGAACTGTCATTCTCTTGAGGGTCACCTTTCAATTAAATTTTAGCATTTGTAACCCGACTCAGGTTGTTCTTTGGAGGCTTTGAAAGCCATTTGTGGTTGCTTTGAACATTAAAATATTTAGTTGGGTAACGTAAAATGAAATTTGCTAATGCACTAAAAGACATTGGATAAAAGGTGCTATCTAATTACAGAGTTATTAATGAAAACTTAGTTCTAAAATTGTTATTGCACCTATCAGGCAACCACTGTCTTAACTAATTTAAGGTATGAGAGAATTTAAATAGCTTTATCTGAAGTTACTTCCCTTAAGTATCTAATACTTAATTTCCTTTTAAAATCAGGCAGTTTAAATGAAACAGAGTAATTTTAGGTTAAAAAAATTTAAGAACTTAGGTTGCCCAACATAAGATATGGACTCCTAAACGTGAATGAGAGGCCGTGTCATTGATCAAGGGCAGTAATAAACGATTTTTAAAAAATAGTTTTTGACTTTTTTCTGGCACCTTTTAAATTTGAGTACTCTATTTCAGTTCAAATTGTAATAATGAGCAAGAGTGTTGACAGAATGAAGAGCACATCCACTGTACCAAGTGAATCTTGGACAAGATACTCTTATGCATGACTCCTTGGGATTGCTCGGGAACAGTCTCCTTACCCCTCTCATATTTCTTTTCTTTTTTCTCTTCTGGGAATGATCAAACCTCATGTGGTTTCCCGCATGGAAACCAAGAAGGGGGTAGTTCACCATTAAGCTGTAATATTGATGAACAGGTTCTTATTGCTGTAATTACAGCAGTATTGAGTAATGTGGTTTGAACATGTGACACCAGTGTGTGCTTGAACAGTCTTCAATTTTAAGTACAAGGGATTTAAATTAATTTTGTTGCTTTTTATATTTTACATTTTTTATATTTATATTTTACATTTGTTTTTGTTGTAAAGTACATGCCACCTTTTTCTTCATAACTATGGTTTGATAACCTCTGTAATATGTTGGGTTTTATCATCTTCAAGAGTCGCAAAGAATTATCTAATTTGTCCTTTCAAAAACATTATTTGTGAGGAGTTAGTGTCAATCCCCTTTTTAGATAGAGAACTGACGTAAAGAGAGGTTTGACTCTTGCTTGTGGATTTTTAGTCCTTGGCAGAGCTGAGAATAGAGAGCTTGGGTATTCTGTTTTGCAATTCATATCACTTTCCATGAATTGATGCTGAATTCCATTTATACTTGAATTT
The DNA here is from genome assembly GCA_963574415.1 of Tarsius wallacei. Taxonomy (NCBI): domain Eukaryota; kingdom Metazoa; phylum Chordata; class Mammalia; order Primates; family Tarsiidae; genus Tarsius; species Tarsius wallacei. The sequence goes on along the minus strand of CAUYQG010260165.1, from coordinate 10,644 downwards.
TTCACTTGGTTAAAACCATTCAGAAAATACGCTATTTTTGTTGTTAATGAGGTGATATTATCTTCTGGTCCAAAGTGGTATTCCTTGTGAAATGTGAATGGTTATTTTTATCATGCTGCCTTTAAAAATGTAAAGAACCAAGACTGGCAAATAAGTAGACTACGGAAAGAGTCCTAACATTCTAAATATTCTGGTTGCAAATATTCCTACTTGTGTTTAAGTTGATATTAATTAAAGTCTACATAATGATTCCTTGTTCTCTTACTCAAGCACGCCTCTTTTGTTAAACTGTATATTTTCATTGGGAAGTAGAGAATTAACACGTCCCCTGAAAAGTGGGTAACTTTTGAGGGTGAAATATCTGTCATCTTATTTGCTTAAAATTTTTATTTTAAAATCGATATATCTCCTAATGTGTTTTATTAGTGTTGCTATACTCTTGTACAGTTTTTATAATTTGAGCTAGAGAGTAAGTTCTTCTCCCTGAATTTCATAGTTATTCCTAAAATGATGAGTCTGTTGTGTACTCATTGAAATACCTGTAGGAAGAGGAGGTGGGTCTAAGTGTCTTTTTGTGAAGTTTTGGGTTGAAAGTTGTATCTTTTTGTTGCTATAGGTTTGTTAAAGCAGCCACCTTAAATGACTGGTTATGCGAAAGTGATGATTATTTTTTAAGTGTAAGGTGTTTTTGTTTCTCATTCTCTTTCTTCTTAGAATCTTGAATTGAGCTTTTGATTTACTGGTAATATAACATTCACTGACAACGTATATGATCCAACCCTAGTATAGTACTTGACATTGCAGTTTAACATTTGTTGAATTGCATTTGTGGAATTTTGTTAAGCAGCTGGCTGTGTGTGCCCTGATTCTTCAGCCTTCCATCCTGTGTGGGTCCCCAGGGATGTGTTAAACACACACACACACACACACACACACGCACACACGTACACACACGCACACACACAGGCATTTCTCCCATGGCAGGAGATTTTAGATGTGCCACATACTATTAATATCTTCTATTTCACGTGAGTGAATTCTGTGTGGGTTTTGAGAGAGCGGTTCTCTCAAAGTTTTCTTAGAGTTAATAAGTCCCCCCTTTTCAAAGGCATCTCTTAACGTTGTGGTGAATTTAATGAGACATCTGTCAAATGAGGCATCTTAGATTTAATGATTTTGTTGTGTGCCAGGGTTTAACATAGTTTGGTCTATCTGGACAGGAGAAAGGTTTAATTGTACTGTGAAAGTCAAGAGATCCTGAAGCCACTCAATAGAAAAACTATTCCTTTAAAGACGCTTGACATTTTGAAAAAGAGAAAGAGATGTTATCAAAATGTCTAAAACAGTCTGGGAAAACGAAGCCTTTTTTCCCCTTTAAGATCTCACATTCTCATTCCTCCCCTTTAATCACATGCATCTGGTGGGACACTGGTAATGAGGGGTTTTGAGTCTGGCCTGGTGTCACTGTGCTTCTAGGGCAAACCCTTTTTTTTTTTTTTAACTTACCTTTGGCTTTCTAAAGATAATATAATGAAAACAAATCAAATGGATTCTTTAGATATATTAGTTATTTATAACCTAAGGCTGTGTGACTGTGTTTGGATTTGTATGAAACTTTAACTTTAGGTTTTAGAAAATGCTGATAAATTGAAATTCAATAATATGGAAAGAACAGACTTTAATGATACCTTCATTAAAGGACATTAGTATAATTTAACTGTGAACTAGCAGCTCTTGCAAGTTGCGTGATATGGTATTTTTTATCAAGCATAATAACAGTTACTGGATTAAAGAAGTGTTATTACACTTTAATTTTTAGCTTTGGAATATTTTGTTGTTTTACCATGACTTGACTTTGTATACCTTTCAGCATATTAAGTGCAACAAAGCATAACTGTTCATAGTGCCACATTCATGCTGAAATAATTTTTTTCCTGATGCATTTTTACATTTGAGGTTGTTTTTATACATTGTAAAACCTATCTAATAGAATAAAGTGTTTTGTTGAAGTGTAGGTTCAGTGCTAAGTCTAGACTGAGTTTGTAACCTAGAAGTTCTACTGGAAAGTGGGTAAAAATCTTTTAGGTTTTACATATTGTATAAGTTCACAGATATCCATACTTTAGCAAAAAGCAAAAAATACCCAGAATATTTGGCATATACTTTCCTAAATGAAGCTTGGCTAAAAAAGTAAATTAGCCTCATTTGTAGTTTGTGAAAGCATTCATTTGAAGATTGAATAACATTGGAAATATTTGGTTTTGGACCATTTCAATAATGAGTGAAAAATCTAATTAGACATTTGAAGTTTGAGATAATTTGAATTGGTTATTTATTTTTAAAGTCTTTTTTCACATTCTGTTCAAGCAGAAAGGGATTTGTATTCATTGCTATTTCTTCTGACTCATATATCTGAAGAGCAGTCGGAGAATGAATCTTTTCATATACCTGCCTCAGTTAATAATATGTTAGAATGCTTGGGCTTTCTTTTAGAATACCAGGCATGTTTTTAAATGCAGTAAGAACTTTACTGATGTATAGGGGATGAGGTTGGGAGAAAGTAACCCTTTTCAAAAACATAACTTTGGGAAAGAATTTGTATCCTTTTACCTCACACTGTGAGAGGAAGTGTACTGTCTTAAGTAAACTAGTGTGAGAGTTGGTAAACTTGGCTTGACTTTGGGCATTCATTTTAACCTATCCTGGGCTTTGATTTCCTCATTTGTAAAATGCTAGGGTTGAAGTAGATCTCTTCCAACTCTTAACATTCTGGGACTTCATTAGAGAGCCTGGTTTTTTGAAGGGTGTTGGAAGTTTCATTTGTTTTAAGTTCTATAAAACTGTCCAAGGATTTAAAACTGTCAGAACCCCTGCTTTTTTTTATGGGCTTGGACCTAATACCCGTATAAGCAAGATAGCCTGAGGTTACCAACCAAAGTAGACTTCCTCTTTGGTGTAGATTAGGACTAATGGAATAGATAATGTTTGATTACCTTCTCCTTGTCAGTCTTATTCCCCAAAGCAGAATTCAGCATGACTAGAGATGAATTTAAAGAACCACATCCTCTTTTAGAGTAAAATTCTTTTCTTAAATTGACGTATAAGCAAGATACCTTCAGAAACCAGTTTTAGTATACTAACTCTGTATCAGAGGGATTCAAATGTGCAAAATTTACTGACTGGTTAGCTTTAATTCATGGTGAGCTGTATGCAAGTCTACCAGTGCCTAGAGTCAGCAGGAGAAAAAGCAATTAAAAGGGAAATGTTTGCAGTTATTTTGATTAGGTTATGGAATTTTGGGTCCTGTATAGATAATTTAGTCCAACATCTGTATTTTTATAGATGAGGAAAGTAAACCCATAGAAGTTAAGTGTCTGGTGCTAAGATCGTTGGTAAAGTCAGTCTCAAATCAGTCTCAGAATTAGGACCCGTACCTAGAATTTTGATGCTCTATCCAGTGTTCTTTTTTTTTCTTTACACTATCAGCTTGTATACTTATTATCTTTGAATGTTCCTTAAAAAAACTGTGTGCTTCACACGGTTGTGGTTTCCCTATTACTTCAGGTTTTTCTAGTTTCTTTTCATTCTAATCAGTGCTTTTGAGAGGTTGTGATATCACTGTGACAAATTGTAAGGGAGGAGCTTTTAATGGAACAGCTGGATATTTTAATTGTGCAGAGGGAAATTAGAATTCATCAATGATGTTATTCTTTAGGGGATTCAAAGTAGAACTTTTGACAGACAGTTGGCTGAGAAGGAGGTACAATGCTAGAAAATCAACGTTCATTCAGTACTTTGGGGTTGAAATTGTTATAATAGAAATGTTGGGAAACGAAATTATTGAATTAAAAAAATATTAGGGAGAAAAATTTAAGAATAAATTTTGAAAAAATTTTCATTCAAAGCACATGTATTAAAAAGATTCAGTACTCATTATATTTTTATTTCAGTTTTTAAAAAAGAGTTACCTCAAAATTAATTACACTAGTTTATTATCAGGTATATGTATACAGTTTTACCTTTATGAGATGTAAAAAAATTAAAATCACTTTGTTCAGTAGTCTTTGGGCTTTTGTTGTATGCTGATTTTGGAAGTCTTTACCATATTGAAATTGCCATTGCTTTGAATACTTTTTCTCTGTTAAAAAAAGAGAGAAAAAGACATATCTTGTTTCTGTTAGCAAAAAGACAGTTTATGAACTCTGGAAACAAACATTTCCAGATATTTTTAGGGATATGAGAGAGATTTCCCTTTATACTTGGTTTATTTTAATTTAATTATGTACCTTAAGCAAAAGTTTTAACTTTCCTTCTATGGAAGTTAACCTACTAAGTCAATTAGTTCCCCAAATATTACTGTTCATTTTCAATATGTGGAAAGGAACTTTTAAAAAATATATAAGTACGAAAGGGTAAGAATACATTTCATCTGGCATGTTAAATATGTACTCCAAATGTTGAAACAGAGGAGAAATTTGTCTTGATGGTCTCTTTGAGAGGTGGTATGGCTGGTGCGCAGCTGACATTGTTTTAAGTAACAAGGAACTTTCCTGCATAAATGCTGCTATAATTGGCAGATTCATTCTTTTCCTTATACACACACGATACATGCACACACATATGTTATTCATTCCACTGAGTGTTGAGGTAGGATGTAATAGAAGGTGGTAGTTGTATTTATGCATGGGGGTGGCTGGGTGGGTGGGACAAATAGTCTTGGGGAAAGAAGATCTTGATTTAAAAAAATTTGTAGTTCCTAATTTTGTTGAACTTTTTCCCTACATGTTAATTGATAACTTCCTGTGAATGCCTGTTCTTATTCCTTACCCATTCTCCCCCTTTGGTTGGATGTTTGTCTTTTTCCTACTTATTTATGGATTTATTTGGGAGTTATACGGGGAAACTAGTTTTGTTTTCCAAGTCATTAATATTTTCTTTATCCATTCACTTTTATGTCATTCTTTTCCTCTGGTTTTCAGAATCTGTGTTATGCTTAGAAAGGTCTCCCCATTTTCTATGCTTAAACATTTAATCTATGTTAACTAAGATAGGAAGGAGGAAAGATAAAAAGTTGTCCCTACTTTTTTAATCGAGTAATTGTGTTCTTCATGGACTTAAAAGGCCACTTTCCCCCAGAGTTTATGCCTTAAAAAAAAAAAAAGAATAGAACTGGTAGGCAGAGGATTAAAATCTATGATATGGAGTAGTCTAGGTTTAGTAGGTATTTTGGACTTGTTGAGGTAAAACAGGGAGAAAGGGAAGGGTCTTTAGCTGATTTTATCACTGCATTCCTTTTATACTTACTAATTTCCTGTGCCATCATTACTTTTAGGATAGCAGCTTACATACTTCTGGAATGTGAATATGGATAAATCCTTTCCTGTGCATTCTTCATCATCTCTTAAGTGGTGAGGATAGCAGAGGAAGAGGGAGGCTGGAATAGAAAATATTGGTTGGATATGGTCTTTGTCGTTGCGTATTCAGAATATTTTTTTTAAACAGTGACATAAAGCAGTGATTCCCATTTGTCAAGTTTGAGCTCTTTGAATAATTGATCTTGAATTAGATACCAATCTCAGCACTCATTTATACTAAACAGATTTCTTTTTTCACCTCCCGGGAAATTGTGGGGGCTACACCCTGAAGATCGCTGTGAAGCACATATGGTTTATCTTTTGAATTTAGAAAAAGGAAGACTAATGTGCTTGAAGTCAGGAGGCTGCAGTGGTGCCCTGAGGTTTCCTTTGGTTGACCTGAGAATGAGGTTCCATATGTAGTCATAAACTGATGGCATTTCTTGATTATCGGACTATAATTGGAAATAACTCTGATTTGAGACTGCAGAACATTGTGGTACTGAGGCCAGTGTTCTAATGGTACCCAGAGTGGTTTAGTGTTCTCAAGTAAATGAACTCCCAGAAAAGATGAAGTAGTTTAGTGGGGATGGGGGAAGAGAAAAGTAACATGTCAAATATAGAAAAGTCAAATGAGAACATCTACCTCTTTGGCTTTCATGGCCTGGTGATCAATTCTTAGTGATTATATAAGTGACCACAGACACAAATTGTACAACTCTTGGATTTTGTGTCTTTATGAGATTCTAATTGGTTGAGAACTGAGTTTTTTTCTGCAGGCTTTCAGTTGTTTTGCTGAAGTTCCACATCACTTTTGCTGGAGCAGGCTCTAGGCTTTAATACATTACATTAAGGAAAGAATCTCCAGATCCATCGCTCTAAAACCTAATGAAATAAAACTGTGGTCACCAAACTTACTTAGGTTTTTACAAGTAATATTTCTTTCTTCCACAGTGACAAACCAGATGTCATTTTGTAAACATTTGAATAAATAAACACAAAAGAATTAAACTTCCTCAGCATAATTATATTGCGCTGTATAATGTTCAGGAAATTGTGTAATGCTTTGTTATTTAGCAAACATTTATATCACCCTTACTATATGCTAATAAGCACTGTTTTAAGTTCTGTATAAATATTAATCTAATCTTCACAACAACTCCTTGAGATATTATAGATGGAGAAACTGAGTTACAGAGCAGTTCGTAGTTTGTGTAGGTTTGTACAGGAAAAATTCAAGTCTAGGCATCTGACACCAGAATTGATTAGTAAATGTCCTCCTTGATTTGCTGAATATGGTAAACTTAGTCCTAAAAAGTGTCTGTGGCCAGTTTGGGCACATCTGCATCTGTGAAGCATGGACTTTGAACTAGTTAAGGCTTGGACTCGAGTTCTGGCTGTGCCATTGACTCCAGAGTTCTGCTTCTTTCTTTTCTACCTGCTGCACAAAGTTGTTGATAGGATCAAATGAAATAATGAATAAAAGTGCCTAGGACAACAGTACTAGTTGTTACAAACCAAGCTCCAGTCACTTAGGGATATATGTTGCCACTTTTTCTTAGGTTGGAAAGAGCACTGACTGAGGAACTGGAGACCTGTGTTTGATTATGGGCTGCTTCTTTACTTGATGTGAGGCCTATGATAAATGCTTTAACTTCCTCCAGTCTCATTTATTAGACAGAAAGAGAGAGGAAAGGTGATTAAAAAAACACACACACACAAAAAAAACTCAAAGAACTTTGTGAGATTCAGATTTGAAGATATATGTGGAAGAGCTTTGTAAACTGTGAGATGTACAAATATAATGTTTTATTATTTTTGGCCATAGTGAATTGCGACATGTTAATTAAAGTCGATTAGGGCTCATGAAGGAAGATGGAATATACTTTTGTTGGGCACTGTTCAATTAAATGGAAGACTGTACAGACAAACCTTGCTTTATTGTGCTTCTCAGATACTGCGTTTCTTACAAATGGAAGGCTTGTGGCAACCTTGTATCGAGGAAGTCTATTGGCACCATTTTTTTCCAACAGCATGTGCTCATTTTGTGTCTCTTACCTTTTGGTAATTCTTGCGGCATTTCAAACTGTTTCATTATTAGTATATCTGTTATAGTGGTCTGTGATTAGTGGTCTTTGATGTTACTATTGTAATTGTTTTGGGGCACCACAAACCACACCCACATAAGACAGCAAAAAAGTTGTATGTATTTTAATTGCTCCACCAGCCAGTTGGTTGGCTGACCCCCATTTTGTCTTCTCTCCTGAGGCCTCCCTATTCCCTGAGACACAACGGTTTTGAAATCAGGCCAATTAGGAACCCTTCAATGGCCTCTAAATGTTCAAGTAAAAGGAAGAGTTGCATGTCTCTCACTGTAAATCAAAAGCTAGAAATGATTAAGCTTAATAAGGAAGGCATGTTGGAAACTGAAAGACCAAAAGCTGGCCCTCCTGTGCCAAACAGTTAGCCAAGTTGTGAATACAAAGGACAAGTTCTTGAAGGAAATTAAAAGTGCTACTTTAGTGAACACATGAACAACAAGAAAGCCAAACAGCCTTGTTGCTGGTATGGTTTGTGTAGAAGATCAAACTAGCCACAACATAAAGTCACCAGCTGCATTAACTCCACTTAAGCCAAAGCCTAATGCAGAGCAAAGTCCTAACTTTTTAAAATTAGGCTGAGAGAGGTGAGGAAACTGCAGAAGAAAAGTTTGAAAAGGTCGGTTTATGAGCTTGAAGAAAAGAGCTGTCTTTGTAACATAAAAGTGCCAGGTGAAGCAGCAAGTTCTGATACACAAGCTGCAACAAGCTATCCAGAATATATAGCTTAGATCCTTGATGAAGGTGGTTGTGCTAAACAATGTAGACAAAGCAGCCTTCTATTAGACAATGACATCTAAGACTTTTGTAGCTAGAGAGGAGAAGCCAGCGCTTGGCTTCAGAGCTTCAGAAACAGGTTGACGCGCTTGTTAGGAGTTAATGCAGCTGGTGACTTTATGTTGAAGCCAATGCTCATTTATCATTCTGAAAATCCTAGGGCCCTCGAGAATAATGCAGAATCTATTCTGCCTGTGCCCTATGAATGGAACAACAAAACCTGGATTACAGCACATGTGTTTATGGCATGGTTTACTTAACATTTTAAGCCCACTGTTGAGACCTACTGCTCAGAAAAAAAAATTATTTTCTTTTTCTTTTTTTTTTTTTTTTTGAGTTGGAGTCTCACTCTGTCACCCAGACTGGAGTGCAATGGCTGCTCCTGGCCACTGCAGCCTCGACCTGCTGGGCTCTGGCGATCCTTCCGCCTCTGCCTTCCAAGTAGCTGGAACTATAGGCGCGCGTTACCACGCCCGGCTAATTTTTTATTTATTGTAGAGATGAGGTCTCGCCAAGTTGCCCAGGCAGGTCTTGAACCCATGGGCTCAGGCAATCTACTCACCTCAGCCTCCCAAAGCGTGGGATTACAGGCTGAGCCACAGAGCCCGGCAAAAAAGATTACTTTCAAAATATTACTGCTCACTGACAATGCATCTAGTCATCAAAGAGCTCTAATGGAAATGTACAAGGAGATTAATGTTGTTTTCATGCCTACTAACACAGTATGCTCTCTGCAGCCCATGGATCAAAGAGTAATTTTGACTTTCAGGTCTTATTTAAGAAATACATTTTGCCGCAGATAATGATTCCTCTGATGGATCTGGGCAAAGTAAATTGAAAACCTTCTGGAAAGGATTCACCATTCTAGATGTCATTAAGAACTTTCATGATTCCTAGGAGACGGTCAAAATATCAACATTAGTAGGAGTTTGGAAGAAGTTGATTTCAACCTTAATGGATGGCTTTGAAGGGTTCAGAACTTCAGTGGAGGAAGTCACTACACAGTGGCGGAAATAGCAAGAGATCCTGAAGATGAGACTCAGTTGCTGTAATCTCATGATCAAATTTGAACAGATGAGGAGTTGCTTTCTATGGATGAACAAAGAAAGTGGTTTCTTGAGATGGAGTCTATTCCTGGTGATGCTGTGAACATTGTTGAAGGATTTAGAATATTTTGTAAACTTAGTTGATAACCTAGTGGCAGGGTTTGAGAGAATTGACTCAAATTTATGAAGAGTAAAATATTACCACACACAAAGATAACTTTTGTGAAAGGAAAAGTCAGTTGAGGTGGCAGACTTTATTGTAGTCTTATTTTAGGACATTGCCACAGCCACCCCAATCTTCAGCAGCAACTACCCTGATCAGTCAGCAGCTATCAACACTGAGGCTTAGACCCTCCACCAGCAAAAAGATTATAACTCACTGAAGGCTCAGATGATTGTAAGTACTTTTTAGCAGTAAATTATTTTTAAATTAAGATATGTACATTGTGTTTCTAGACAAAATGCTGTTATACACTTAATAAACTAGGCTCCAGTATAGTATAAACACAACTTTTATATGCACTGGGAAACAAAAATTCATGTGACTTGCTTTATCGTGATATTCACTGTATTGCAGATATACTACAATTGAACCCACAGTATCTATCTCAAGATATGCTTTCATTTATCCATTCATTCGGTAATTACTATGTCAAAGGTACTTTTGAATTAAAGATGACTAATGTGAACTGTGTAAGATCCCTTGAAATACATATTGAAGGTACGTCTGTAGAAATGAACAAGCCAGTATTTACAATAATAGGGTGAAAAGTGTTCTAATGCAGACATAATGTTCACAGGTTATTATAGTAGCAGAAAAGAAGAGGCTCCTAACTCTACTATGTGCTGCCCTTGAAGGACTGGAAGGAATAGACTGTTTCTTCAGTTCTTGGATCCTGAATTATTTTTAGGGGCAACTATAGATTACTGGTTCAAAATCCAATCTGATTGAGTTTAGTATTAATAATTCCAGTTTAATCCTTAAAATTTACCAAATACTTCTCTTACTAGGCATCTGGGCCTTTTTTTAGCCACTTAAATCATTTTGGGCTTTATTTTTTATTTTTTTATTTTTTTTTGAGTTGGAGTCTCACTCTGTCGCCCAGACTGGAGTGCGGTGGCACGCTTCCGGCCACCGCAGCCTCGACCTCCTGGGTTCTGATGATCCTTCTGCCTCAGCCTTCCAAGTAGCTGGAACTACAGGTGTGCACTACCTCGCCCGGCTAATTTTTTGATTTATTGTAGAGATGAGGTCTCGCCAAGTTGCCCAGGTGGGTCTTGAACCCGCGGGCTCAGGCAATCCACTCACCTCAGCCTCCCAAAGCGCGGGATTACAGGCTGAGCCACCAAGCCCAGCTTGGGCTTTAT
>CAUYQG010260161.1:0-19911 GCA_963574415.1 Tarsius wallacei | reverse complement strand
GCTTTATTGAGTTTATATTGTAAGTGAAGGAGACAGTAATCAAATAAACAAACCTGTATTATGTTATAAAAAAACTGAAGGCCAGGCGCAGTGACTCACACCTATAATCCCAGCACTTTGGGAGGCCAAGGTGAGAGGATTGCCTGAGCCCACAGGTTTGAGACCAGCCTGGGCAACTTGGCAAGACCTCATCTCTACAATAAATCAAAATATTAGCCACATGTGGTGGCACATGCCTGTAGTTCCAGCTACTTGGAAGGCTGAGGTGGAAGGATTGCCTGAGCCCAGCAGGTCAAGGCTGTGGTGGCTGTAAGCACGTCACTGCACTCTAGTCTGGGCAACAGTGTGAGACTCCAACTCCAAAAAACAAAAAGCCAGAACAGGTGAATGATAAATAATTCTGGCACTTCTATACATTAGGTAGATTATGGCACATTAATTCAATAGATTAATCCCCTTAGTCTCATATAGTGGGGTGAAAAGGATACAAAACCACTATACATATTGTATAATTCCAATTTTTTTTCTCCCCCCAATTATAATAAATGTGTGGTGTAGGTCACTCTTGACTACAGGTATAGTCCTTTAAAATGATATTTACATTTAGTAAATTTGCCCAATTTCCAGTAGAATTTCTATAAAATTTTAAAAAATAATAGTAGCATTATTTTAAATCTTTCTGTCTGATATCAGATGTGTTAAGTGCCATAACTTTTAAGATAAGGTGCACCTCTTGAGTTAAATACTTTTTTTTGTCATTTTTCATATTTTTATGATAAGACTCTGTGAGCATTTACAAGACTTGTTGTTATACTCTGTGTAGTAAATGATTATAAACTCAAGTACTTTTTATTTCTTCTTTAGGGGTTAGAATTGCAAGAAACATCCTGTCATACTGCAGAAGCTCGCAGAGTTGATGAAGTTTTTGAAGGTGCTTTTGAGAAAGAAGAATACACAAAAACATGTTCCCTTAATGAACACTTTGGAAATGTCTTGACACCTTGTACTGTTTTGCCTGTGAAACTATATTCCGATGCCAGGAATATTCTATCTGGCATAATTGATTCTCATAAAAACTTAAAAGAATTTAAAGGTGACCTTGTCAAAATACTTGTGTGGATACTTGTTCAGTACTGCTCCAAAAGGCCAGGCACGCAGGAGAATGTTCACAAAACTGAAAATAAAGGGAAAGCGCCTCTAATAATCCTGCCTGCTTTGAATACTTCGCCACATCCAAAATCCACAGAAGACACAAAAAGTTTAAATTCAGAAACTTTTGATGACTGGTCTGATGATAATATTTTTGATGATGAGCCAACTATCAAAAAAGCAAAAGAAGAAAAAGATCAGTGGAAAGATTTGCAAGGCACAAATTTGCCTATTCCAGGACTAGTGGAATCACAGAAGGCTGGTGATAATTCTGCAGGCACAGTTTCTGAAAACAGTCTTTACAAGGCAGTTATATTAGGATACCCTGCTGTTGACAAAGGAAAACAAGAAGACATGACATATATTCCTCTCATGGAGTTCAGCTCTTCACATTCTCACTTAGTAAGCTTACCTGAAGAGTGGAGGTCTAACTGTGTGCCTAATTCCAAAATGAAGGAGATGAGCTCATTATTTCCAGAAGACTGGTACCAATTTGTTTTAAGGCAGTTAGAATGTTTTCATTCAGAGGAAAAGGCTTCAAGTGTACTAGAAGAAATTGCAAAGGACAAAGTGTTAAAAGATGTTTATGTTCATATAGTAATGACTTGTTATTTTAGTTTATTTGGAGTAGACAGTATGGTTCCTACTCCTGGTCATATATTGAGAGTTTACAGCGGTGTTTTGCCTTGGTCTGTTACCTTGAATTGGCTCACAGAAAAACCGGAACTGTTTCAACTAGCACTGAAAGCATTCAGGTAACTCATTTTTATTATATACAAGTTATGACATTGGCAGAAAAGTGTTGATTTTTAAAAATTACCTAGAAGACGACATTTCTAATTTTTTTAGTTACTTCAAAATGAAAAAAAAATGCATAGTATATATTGTGATTATATCAGGAGTACACTTTAATTTGTACTTCCTTTGGTTTTGTTTTTATGAAAAACCTAATTCTCATATGGCTTACTGGATTTCTTTACTTTAACTGCATCATTTCTCCCTCAGCTTTTTATCTGAAATATATATGATTTCAGTTCATACAGTTCAGTGTCTTAAAAATATTGATTTAATAAAATCTATTTTATCTATAAAGTTGATAAGAAGTATTCTAAAATTCTTTGGTTCTCCATTTTTTAGGTATACTCTGAAACTAATGATTGATAAGGCAAGTTTAGGTCCAATAGAAGACTTTAAAGGGCTGATTAACTGCCTTGAAGAATATGAAAGTGACTGGTACATTGGTTTAGTATCTGATGAAAAGTGGAAGGAAGCAATTTTACAAGAAAAACCATACTTGTTTTCTCTGGGGTTTGATCCTAATATGGTAAGGTTAAAATTTTGTTAAACATTTTCAGACATTAACCGTGAATGAAAATCAGTTATAAAGTATTTGAACTAAGTAGGTGATGTAACATTCTAGCTGATAATATATTAATTATAGTTTTAAGGCATCTGTTTTGTTTTGTTTTTTGTCAGGGTCTCACTCTGTCACCCAGACTAAACTGCAGTGGCACAATCACAGCTCATCACAGCCTCAGCCTCCTGGGCTTAGACAGTCTTCCCGCCTCAGTTTCCTGAGTAGCTGGGACTTTAGGTGTGTGCCACCATGTCCAGATAGATTTTTTATTTTTGTAGAGACGAGGTCTCGCTATGTTGCCCAAGCTGGTCTCGAACTCCTGGGCACAAGTAAGCCTCCCGCTTTGACCTCACAAAGTGCTGAGATTATAGACGTGAGCCACCGTGCCCAGCCTGGCATTTTTAATCATGACTTTATGATTGAGATAGTTATAAATAGCCAATTCATATACTTTTGCCAAGTGAATAGGAGCCAATTAAAAGTGTTGTGTAGTCATTGTGCAATAACTGACCTATGACATAGCCAAGTATGTGTAATATGCTATAGCATATTTGACTAAATGGATTTTTAAGTATATGAGTTTAAGTATGTGAGTTATCACTTGGATTTAACTCCTAAAAAAAGTATTTGTGACAAAGTATTTCTTTTATTGACATCTTTACTTTATTGAAGCAAATCTAACCTGTGAAAATCCAGAAAGACTTCAAATAGGGCATGCCTTTTTTGCGATTTAGTACTTGTTCTTATTGCATCTAAAATGTCAGTGTTGAGTGTGCACAATAGATTCAATGTTATGATCCTATTGTGGGTTGGTTCCATGTGTGTCTAGTATTATGGTTTGAGGAACTCTGCAAATGCACTCCCCAGCAAAACTGATGAAAATTACTTTTTTAAAAAATAACAATTTAAAGTCTTGAAAATGGCCCTTCCAGCAAGTAAAGAAACATTTATTCAAGAAAATTTGTGATAAAACTCAGTGATAACAGTGAGAGACTGCACTCACTGTCTCCCACCACAGCAAGATGCACACTCCACTCAGACTGGTGCAACCAAAAATATAGGGCTCTCTTTCAAACTCAGCTCCAAGTTGGAGGACTGTGTACTCAGGAAGAGCAGGAGTTCAGCATTTCTAATCCTCTCCCAGCTACCTGTTGCTGAGGATAGATTCCAGGCATGTATGTGAAGAAGAATTCTCTTCTGAGCAATGCCACTCCTGGAATGGAGACGTTAGCTTGAGCCTAGTGCCATTGAGAATACTGGGGTCCTGATCACTCTTGCCCACTCATAAGGTGAAGATTCTATACTAGGAGAGGCACGCTAGAAAGACCTGAGGCTACTCCTCTTCATCCAGTGTTTATCTCCTGTAGCAAAGTACCACTCAAAGAGAAGCATGCTATTGTCCCATCCCTCAGATCCAGAACTTTGGCTCAGAGATTTTGCCTACTGGGAGAAGCAAATCTTACCGGGAAAAAAAAGAAAAAGAAAAAAGTGGAGGCCAGCCGGGTGTGCTGTGCACAGTATCTCACCCTTGTAATTCTAGCACTTAGGGAAGTGGAGACAAGAGAATTGCCTGAGCCCAAGAATTCAAAACCAGCCTGGGCAACTTGGCAAGACCTCATCTCTACAAAAATAAAAAAAAATTAGCTGTGTGTGGTGGCACGTGCCTGTATTCCCAGCTACTTGGAAGGCTGAGACAGAAGGATCGCTTGAGCCTAGCCTACTACATTCCAGCCTGGGCAACAGAGTGAGACTCTGACTCAAAAAAGGAAAAAGAAGAAACAGTGGCGGTTGTGTTGAAAAGTAATCACGAGGAGATTGCTAGCTCCATTAGAGCTATAAGCTAAACTATAAAGTGGATATGCTAACAGAAACAGGGAAAGAAACAGCAGAGAAGAGCCCACCTGGGGTCAGAACAGATCTCAAACACTGACATCAAAAGCTATTCCTTTGAAGGCGTCCAAATTTAATTGGATTGGGCTATAGAGCAATGTATGCCCCAGGTCATTGTTGAAAATATAGAACAACCCACTTGCAATTAGTGGAGCTTAACAGCTGGGTGTGAACATTTAACAGACAAGATAGTCCTGCCAAAGCCACTGCCATCTCAAGACTACTGTGGGCATTCATAGGGCAACACTCTCTGAGAAGTATTATCTGAGACTTCAAACTGAGCAGGGGATAGTAGGGGACATACAGGGATTGAAATAACTAAAGTAAGCCAGCTACTCACTCATAAATAAGCATATAATAATAATAAGTCCTGGGGTAGGGGATGAGAAGAACCAGTACCCAAAGTTTCTATAGTGTTATCTAAAATATCAGATTATAAACAAAAAATTATGAGACATTCAAAGAAACAGGAAAGTCTAACCTATACACCAGGAAAAAGAAGCAGATTGCCTATGAGAGGGACCATATATCAGACTTAACAGAGATTTCAAGTAGCCTGTATAAAAACTGAAGAAAACCATGATTAAAATTATAAATAAAAGAAGGTATGATGACAAGCTCACCTCAAACAGAGAATGTCAACAGAGACAAATTATAAAAAAAGAATAAAAGATTCACTAGAGGAGTTCAACAGTAGATTTGAACTGGCAAAAAAAGAATTAGTGAACTTGAATATTCTAGAGCAGTAAGGATTATGCAATCCAAAGAAGAGAAAAAACAAAGAATAGAAAGGAAGAGCATTTCAGAGAACTGTGAGATACCCTTAACTGCACCAGAATTCTTAGTACCAAAAGGAAAAGGGAGAAAAAAAATTATTTAAAGAAATAAAGGTTAAAAACTTCTCAGATTTATTGTAAAACATTAGCTTGCACATCCAGGAATTTCAGTGAACTTTAGGATAAATGCAAAGCAATCCACAAGCAAACGATCATAGTAAAAAATGCTGAAAGCCAAAGACCTGGAGAAACTCTTGAAAGCACCAAGCAAAACTAACTTGTAAATTTTAAGGAAACTCTGATAAAATTTACAGCTGACTTGTTATCAGAAAAAATGGATGCCAGAACTGTGGAATGACAGATTCAAAATGCTCAAAAACAAACAACTGTTAACCAAAAATCCTATATGTGGCAAAACAATCTTTTAAAATTAAAGCAAAATAAACACATTCTCAAATAAACAAAAATAGAGAATTTGTTGCTTTAGACCCACCTTATAAGAAATACTGAAAGGAATTATTCCAGTTGAAAGCAATTGACCCTGGACAACAATTCAGTTCCATACACAAAACCAAAGAGCACCAGTAAAGGTAACTGTGTAATTATAAAAAACATATAAATTCCTGTTTTTTTCTTCTCTTTACTGATTTGAAAAGCAGTTGTATAAAACAATGTGTATTAGTATGTATGAGATTATTAGAGCTTGAGATGACCGATGAGAAACAGCTAGAAGTGTGTTTCTCCTATGGAGTAAACAAAGATAGTGTGTCCTCAGCACCCAGAGTGGAATAGGACCAGCAGCAGCATTCCCCATGACTCATCAAACAAGTAATAATAATCTCATAGTGCAAAGAAGAGAAAAATCAATTGACCTGGGCTACAACTAGGCAGACTCTCATCTGGATCACAGCACAGACCATAACAGCCTCCAGACACAGTGGGAAGGTGAGTGAGGGGAATTAAGGGATCCTATACTCCTGCCACAGACTTAGAGGGCCCCTTGGGCCTCCAAGGACTCCAGTCCCTCAGGGAAAACTGTCTTACCCACAGCCATGCTCTGCCAAAACCCAGGTGGAGTAGTGCAGGGAATAAAAATGAAGCCCTGAGCAGCTCTAGCCACTGTATCCCAGGACCTCAACCTGCTGGCAGCTGCTTTCTAGTGCCCTAGGAAGGGACAAGCCCCAAGGGCAGACCCCCACAGAGCAGACAGTTCCTGGCTGGGGCAGGCTGCCATGAGGAACACCTGAGGCCCTGAGGCTGGCTGCATTTTGACAGTCAGACTGCAGACTGAGGCAAAGGAAGGAGAGCTGAGTAGGACTCATTGCCACAGCAACCTTTCACTACTCCTGGGAAGACCTCCCACCCCCCAGCCCCAAGCATAACAGCATTACTCCCAATGGCTGGGACTCCCTCCCAATCCCCACTGGGGTAGCCAGAACTTACACACAGGATGGGTGCTTGAGCACCTTCTCATTCCTGGACTCTTTTCCAAGCCTCAAAACAGAATTTGGGTAATCTCCAGAGCCCCACCCTCTGCCTAGGTTGGGTGGGTACTTTCTTGGAGCAACACAAGCCAAGGAGAAAATCCACAGCCAATGTGGAGGCTGGCTCTCTCCTGCAAGCGCCACCTCCTGGCCAGAGGTCAACAGTACATCTTATCACATCTGATAGGGTACCTAAGCTTTGGGAAAAATCTGTTCCCAGACCCCAGCTAACACCACTATCCAAGCTGCTCCAGCCCCTCAGGACACTGTGAACCTGTGTAGATACCCAGCATAAAACTGCCACAGCTGGCAATTGAGAAACTCACTACACCAAGGCTACACATAACCAAGGGAACCCTGTAGTGCTTATGTTGGCTGTCTGCCAACTTCAAATAAGAAGAAATAGTCTACTCAAATGAGAAGGAAACAGAAGAATAATTCTAACAATATTAAAAAGCATAGTTCTCTAACACCTCCAAAAGACCACATTAACTCTTTAGCAATGGACCCTAACCAAAATGAAATCTTTGAAATTCCAGAGATAGAAGAGATAGAAGTCAAAAGTTTGTTTTAAAATTGATCAATGAGATTCAGGAGAAAGTAAAAAACCAACATAAAGAAATTTAAAACTATTAGGATATGAATGAAAAATTCTCCAAAGAAATAGACACCTTTACCAAAAAACAAAACAAAACAAAAATGCTGAAATACTAGAAATGAAAGAATCATTTAGAGAAGTACAAAATGCAATGTAAAATTTTAACAGGAGACTAGGACAAGTGGAAAAAGGATATCAGAAATTAAAGACAGAGCTTTCAAATTAACCCGATCATAAATAACAAGTTTTGGAAAACCTATTTGCGGGAATAATGAAGGAAACTTCTTTGGCCTTGCCAGAAATTTAAACATCCAGATAAAAGAAGCCCAAAGAACCCCAGAAGATTCTTTGCAAAAAGGCTATCTCCAAGACATAAAATCATGCAGTTAAGCAAAGTTAATGTGAAGGAAAGAATTTTAAGAGCATTAAGACAAAATAAAATAACTTACAAAGGCAAACCTATCAGACTAACAACAGACTTCTCAGAAGAAGCCAGAAGGGATAGAGGCTCCATCTTCAACCTCCTCAAAAAGACTTAGCAGTCAAGGATTTTGTATCCCATAAACTACATTTAATAAATAAAGGAGAAATGAAGTCTTTCTCAGACAAGCAAACATTGAGGGAATTTGTGACCACTAGACCAGCGTTACAAGAAATACTCAAAGGAGTTCTAAATACTGAAACAAAAGTTGGAAATACACAAGTAGAAACATGCTGGAAATCATAAGGCTCACAGAGCTTATGGAACTTCAACACAACAGAGAAAAATAAAGCAACCAGACAACAACCAACATGATGAATGGAATAGTACTTATATATTATTATTAACCCTGAACATAAATGGTCTTATAAGCTTTTAGTGCCTCACTAAAAAGATACAGATGGGCAAATAAATTTTTTAAAAATTGAAATATCTGCTGCCTTCAAGAGACCCATTTAACACACAAAGACTCTTGTAGACTCAAAGTAAAAGTGGTAGGAAAAAATATTTCATGCAAATGGAAACCAAAAACAAGCAAGATTAGCCATTCTCTAATCATATAAAACAGACTTTAAATTAACAACAGTAAATAAAGACAAAAATTGTCATTATATAATGATAAAGGGATCAAATCCATGAGAAGACATAACAATTTAAAATATATATGCACCTAGCAACAGAGTCTACAGCTTTATAAAACAAAGTATACTAGACCTAAAAGAGAGAAAGCAAGAAAGAGAGAGAGAGAGAAAGAGAAAGAAATACAATAATTGTGGGAGACTTCAACACTCCACTGACTGCAATAGGCAGATCATCAAGGCAGAAAGTCAACAAAGAAACATTGGAGTTATACTAGACCCTAGAGCAAATGGACCTACAGACATCTACAAAACATTCCACCCTGAAACTACAGAGTATACATTTTCTCTTCAGCACATGGAACATTCTGCAAGATAGACCATATGATAGACTGCAGATCATCTCAATAAATTAAACAAAGTGAATTATATTAAGTACTTTCTCAGACCACTGGTATAAAACTAGATCTCATGAAACCAAACAAAAACATGGAAGTTAAACAATCTACTCCTGAATGATCCTTGGTCAAAAATGAAAGCAAGATGGAGATTTAAAAATTCCTCAAAATGAATGACAGCAATAAAACACATTATCAAAATTTCTGGCACACAGCCAAAGCTGTGCTCAGAGGAAAACTTATAGCACTTAAGGCCTATATTAATAAAACTGAAAAACTGCATATCAACAACCCAACATCACACCTAAAGGAACTAGAAAAAAACAAACAAACCAAAACCAAAACTAGCAGAAGAAAAGAAACAGTGAAAATCAGAGCAGAACTAAATGAAATTGAACAAAGGATCAATGAAACGAAAAGTTGGTTCCTTGAAAAAATGAACAAAAATGATAGACCACTAACTAGATTAATGAAATGAAGAGAGAAGATTCAAATTAGCTCAGTCAGAAATGAAATTGGAGGCATTACAGCTGATGTGCCAAATTCAAATGATAATCCAAGATTATTATGGACACCTCTACATAAACTAGACAATCTAGAAGAAACGGATAAATTCCTGGAGACATAAAACCCACCATCCTTGAATCAGGAAGAAATAGAAATTCTGAATAGACAGATAGCAAGTAATTAAATTGAAAGGTAATTAAAATCTCCCAACAACAAATAAAAGTCTAGGACCTGATGGACTCATAGCTGAATTCTACCAGACTTTCAGAGAAGATCTGGTCCCAGTTTACTGAAGCTATTCCATAAGATTAAAGAAGAGGGAATTGTCCCTAACTCATTCTGTGCAGCTAGTATCACCATGATACCAAAGCCAGGAAAAGACACAACAAAAAAAGAAAACTACAGTACAATATTCCTTATGAACATAGACATGAAAATCTTTGACAAAATGTAAGAAAACTTAATTCAATAGCCCATTAAAAAAAAAAAAATCCACCACAATCAAGTGGGTTGTATCCCAGAAATGAAAGGGTGGTTCAACAGACACAAGTCATAAACATGACATAAACAAAATTAAAAACAAAAATCATATCATTTCCATAGATGCAGAAAAAGCTTTTGATAAAACCCAGCATCTTTTTATGATAAAAACACTCAGCAAAATAGGCATAGAGGGAACCTTCCTCAGAATAATAAAACCATATAAGACAAACCGACAGCCAGTGTCATCCTGAACAGAGAATGGTTTAATGCATTCCCCCTCAGAAATGGAACAAAGTAAGGATACCTATTTTCACCACTCTATTCAACATAGTACTGGAAGCCCTAGCTAGAGCAATCAGGCAAGAGAAAGAAATAAAGGGTATCCATATTGGAAAAGAAGAAATTAAATTACCTCTGTATGCCAACAATATGATCTTATACTTAGAGAATCCTAAAAACTCCTGGATTTGATGAATAAATTTGGTAAAGTTTCACGATACAAAATCAGCACAGACAAATCAGCACTGCTATTCGAGGAGGGACCCTTCAAAAAAATTCAGACTTTATAAAAAATTGTGTATTTATTCTTACATGTTTAAGCTTCAGTCACCTTCAAAGTACTCTCCATTTGATGCAGTACACCTATCAAGACACTTTTTCCACTGCTCAAAAGAGTTTTTGAACTCGTCCATTTTGATTCCTTTTAGTGCTTCTACCATTTTTTGTTTCACCTCTTCCATATTGGCAAAACATTTCCTTTGAGGACTTTTTTATCTGGGGAAACCAAAATGTCACTTGGGGTGAGATTGGGTGACTAGGGAAGGTGGGGCATTGGGGGTCATCCCATTTGGGGGCAAAAACTGCTGAACACTCAGCATGGAATAGGCAGGTGCAAAGTCATGATGGAAGAAACAGTCACCCATTTGCCACAACTCGGGATGTTTCTTCTACAACACAGACTCTTACAACAACACTAGCTGGTACACTGATGCTGATGGGTTCCTAGAACACCCACCTAGCAGGGGAAGCCTGTGCTACCAGGAGCTTACCCTCCAAAAGAAAACTGTTTTTATAGCCCCCCCCCCCATACACCAACAGCATCCAAGCTGAGAATCAAATCAAGAACTCGAGTCCATTTACAATAGCAGCCAAAAATCTAAACTACCTTAGAATATATTTAACCAAGGAGGTGAGAGGAGATGGCTGCAAGTAAAACTACAAAACACTGATGAAAGAAACTATAGGAGACGCAAATAGATGCTCATGGATTAGAAGAATCAACATTGTTAAAATGACCATTTTATCCAAAGTAATCTACAGGTTCAGTGCAATCCCTATGAAACTACCAACATTACTTTTCACAGAATTAGGAAAAATAATGTCAAAATTCATATGGAACCAAAAAAGAGACAGAATAACCAAAATAATCCTAAACAAAAAGAACAAAGCTGGAGGCATCTCATTACCTGACTTCAAATTATAGTACAAGGCTATAGTAATCAAAACAGCATGGTACTGGTACAAGAGCAGACATATGGACCAGGGGAACAGAAAAGAGAATCTAGAAATAAACCCAAATACCTACTACCAACAGATCTTTGACAAAAGCATACACTGGGGAAAGGGTACCATATTCAACAAATGGTCCTGGGAAAATTGAATAGCTAGCTATATGTGGAAAAATGAAACTTGATCCCTGACTAAAACCATAAAAATTCTAGAAAAAATGTAGGAAATACTCTTCTGGACATTGGCCTAAGCAAAGAATTTATGGCTAAAACCCCAAAAACAAATGCAACAAAAAGAAAAATAAATAAATGGGACTTAATTAAACTAAAAATCTTCTACAAAGTAAAAGATATTGACAGAGCAAATAGGCAGCCTACAGAATGGGAGAAGATACTCCCAAACTATACATCTGACAAAAGACTAATATCTAGAATTTACAAAGAACTCAAATAAATCAGCAATAAAAAAAGCAAGTAACCCCATTAAAAAGTGGATATACAACATGAACAGACATCTCTCAAAAGAAGATACAAAAGTGGCCAATGGAAGGATTGCCTGAGCCCAGCAGATTGATGCTGGGGTGGCCGTGAGTGTGCCACTGTACTCTAGCCTGGGCGATGGAGTGAGACTCCAACTCAAAAAAAAAAAAAAAAAAATGGCCAACAAACATGAAAAAATGTTCAACATCACTAATTATAAGGAAAATTCAAATTAAAACCACAATGATACTCCACCATACACCAGTCAGAATGGCCATTATTTAAAACATTAAAAAACAATAGGTGCTGGTGAGAATGCAGTGAAAAGGAACAGTAATTAACTGTTGTCAGGAATGAAAATTAGTATAACCTCTATGGAAATCAATATGGAGATTTCCCAAAGAACTAAAAGTAGATCTACCATTTGATCCAGCAATACCACTACTAGGTATCAACCCAAAGGAACAGGTCATTAAATTAAAAGACACCTTCACTTGCATGTTTGTCACAGCACAATTCATCATTGCAAAGATGTGGAATCAACCTATATGCCCATTATCCAATCAGTGAATAAGGAAAATGTGGTGTGTATATATACACTGTAAAATACTGTTCAGCCATCAATAAGAATGAAATAATGTCTTTTATAGCAACTTGGATGGAATTGGAGAACATCATCCTAAGTGATCTGACACAGGATCAGAAAACCAGATACCATATGTTCTCACTTATAAGTGGGAGCTAAACTAAGGATCTGCAAAAGCACAGAGGATGAGATAATGAACATTGGAAACTCAGAAGTGGGAGTGGGGAATAGGTGGAAGGATGAAAAATCACCTATTGGGTGCTATGTGTACAGGTGGGAGTGGTGGGTACACTTAAAGCCCAGACTTCTTCACCACTATACAATGGAACCATGTAAAAAAAACTATTTATACCTGCTAAACTGTTGAAATTTTTAAAAGTATACACATACACACACACACACACACACACACATGACCTACAACATAGAAATGTAATATATTTGCCAATAATTGGACAAAGGAACCCAGTGGGGGCAAAGCTGTAACAGGCAAAGAAAATGACTCTAGATGATAACTTGAATCTACATGAATAAAGGAAGAGAACCAGGAGCTGTAAATAACAAAGTTAATATATCGAGGCTAGGCAGGCACAGTGGCTCACAAATCCCAGTGCTTTGGGAGGCTGAGGTATAGCTGGAGCCTAGGAGTTCAGGATCAGCCTGAGCAACACAGTGAGACCCTGTCTCTACAGAAAATAAAAAGTAGCTGGATGTGGTGGCATGCGACTGTAGTTCTAGCTACTCAGGAGGCTGAGGCAGGTTGATTGCTTGAGCTCAGGACCTTAAGGCTACAGTGAACTATTGTTGCATCATTGTACTCCAGCCTGACAAATCAAGACCCTGTCTCTTAAAAAATTAAATAAATAAGTAGTTAATATAACAAAAACAACAAATGTATACTTGTTGCCTTTTCTCTCAGCTTCTTTGCAAGACGTACAATTATATAATTATTATAAAATGATTATTGAGTTTATACTTACAATGTAATGTGTATAACAATAATACTAAAGTGTAACATTTGTATGTCTCACCAGAATTCTTAAAAATCTAAAGCTAACTGATAAGACAGCGATAGTAAGCTTTAGGCAACCAATGAGGAAATAGCTGGGGAAAAAGTGAAAAAAATTACTAAAGAAATAAAAATGCTGTTATAAAATATTCACTTCACGAAAGGAAAGTAGTAAAGGAAGAGTAAAGAAATAAAAAAGACATAAGAGACATAGAAAACAAAAAAGGAAATGACAGACAAAATCCAACTATTTTAATAATAACATTAAATGGGAATGGATTAAATAATCCAAATGAAAGGCAGAGGTTGTCAGACTGGGTTAAAAAAGAAATCAAGATCCAAGTATATGCTGTCTACATAAACACATTTTAGATTCAAAGACATAAATAACTTAAAAGTAGAAAGACAGAAAAAGATATATCGTGCAAACAGCAGCCACAAAAAGCCATAATATCTATACTAATAACAGAAAAAAATAGACTTTAAAAGAAAAAATTGTTGCTAGAGATTAAGAGGCATATTTTATGATAAAAGACTCAATCCACCAGCAAGAAATTATCTAACCTAAACATATATGTACCCAACATGGGTGCACCAGGGTTTATAAGATAACTACTAGGCAAACTAAAAGAGGACATTGACTCTCACAAAATCATAGTAGGAGACCTAAATACACCACTAAAAGCTTTAGATAGATCACTGAGGCAAAAAACCAACAAAGTGATCCAGAACCTCAACTCAACACTCAATCAAATGAACTTAATTGACATCTACAGAATGCTTCACCCAACAAATACAGAGTATACTTTCTAATCATCAGCACTTGGAACATTCTCCAAGATCACAATTTCGGGCATAAATCAAACATGAGCAAATTTCAAAAGATCAAAATAATAACATTCATCTTCTCAGATCATAGTGGAATAAAAATAAATGTTGACACTAACAGGATCCCTCTGAAACATCAAAATACATTGACTCTAAACAACATGCTGTTGAATGACTTCTGGTTCAATATGGAAATCAAGACAGAAATGAAAATATTCCCGGAAACAAATGAAAAAAAAAGACACATCTTATTAGAACCTTTGGGGTGCCATGAAAACAGTGTTAAGAGGAAACTTCATAACATTGCATGCACAAATCAAGAAAACAGAAAAATCACACCTAAAGGAGCAGGAAAGGCAAAGTTACCTAAATCCTAACCTCAGTAAAAGAATCTAGATCACCAAGATAAAATCAGAGTTAGGGGATATAGAGACCAAAATATCACAGAAAGGATCAACAAGACAAAAAAAAGCTGGTTCTTTGAAAGGATAAATAAGATTGACAGTATGCTGGCCAGATTGGCTAAAAAAAAAAAAAAAAAAAAAAAGCGAGAAAGCCCAGATAAACACAATAGAAATACAAAAGGTGAAGTCACAACTGACCCTGAAGAAATTAAAAAGATTATCAGGGATTACTATAAAAATCTGTGTTGAAAATAAACTAGAAAACCTAAAGAAAATAGAGTACATTCTGACATCACACAACCTCCCAAGGTTGAAATAAGAAATTGAAACTCTAAATAGACCAGTCACAATTCAGGAAATGACTCAGTGAAAAGAAATCTCCGAGCTGAATTCTATAAGACATAGAAGGAGGAGCTGATACCAATCTTCCTGAAAGTATTCCAGGCAATTGAGACAGATGGAATGCTCCCCAACTCATTTTATGAAGCCAGTTCATTTTATTGATACACAAACCTGGCAAAGGCCCAACAAGGAAAGAGAATTATAGGCCAATTTCCTTGATAAACATAGATGCAAAAATTCTAAACAAGATTTTAGCAAATCAGATCCAACAACATATCTCAAGGATAATTCATCATGACCAAGTGGACTTCATTCCTGGGATGCAGGGCTGATTCAACATTTGCAAGACTATAAATGTAATTCAGCACATCAACAGATATAAAACCAAGAACTACATGATTATATCATTAGATGCAGAAAAAGCATTTGACAAAATCCAGCATCCCTTCTTGATAACTCTTGAGCACCTAGGCATAGAAGGAGCATTCCTCCAAACAGTAAGAGTCATCCATGATAAACCCACAGCCAACATTTTGCTCAATGGGCAGAAACTGGAAGCATTCTCCCTGAGAATGGAAACGAGACAAGGATGCCCACTCTCACCCCTCCTGCTCAACATAGTGTTGAAAGTCCTGGCCAGAGCAATCAGGGTGAGAGAAGGAAATTAGGGGTATCCAAATAGGAAAAGAGGAGGTCAAGCTTATCCTTCTTTGTGGACAATATTATTCTATATCTTGAAAACCCTAGGTAGTCTGTCAAAAGCCTCCTTGCACAGGTAATGAACTTTGGTAAAGTCTCAGGGTACAAAATTAATGTGCAAAATACAGTTGCATTTCTATACACCAGCAACAAGCAGACAGAGTGCCAAATAAAAGGTGAAACTTTATTCACAATAGCCATACACAAAAAAATTAAATACCTTGACATCCACCTAACCAGAGAAGGGAAAGACATTTACAATGAGAACTACACAATGCTGCTCAAAGAAATCAAGTATAGCACAAACGGAAAAACATTCCATGCTCATAGATTGGAAGAATCAATACTGTCAAGATGTCCGAGGCAGTCTACAGATTCAGTGCAATACCCATCAAATTACTAACATCATTTTTCTCAGACCCAGAAATGACAATACAGAAATTCATATGGAAACTAAAAAGAGTACAAATAGCCAAAACAATCCTCAGCAAAAGGAACAAAGCAGGAGGTATCACACTTCCAGACTTTAAACTTTACTACAAGGCTACAATAACCAAAATAGCCTAGTATTGGTACAAAAATAGGCACACAGACCAATGGAACAGGACAGAGATTCCAGAAACCAAAAGTCAATCTCTAAACCAACTCATCTTTAATAAAGCCGCTAATAACAACCATTGGGGAAAGGAGACCATATTTAGCAAATGGTGCTGAGAAAACTGGCTGACCACATGCAGAAGAATGAAACTGGATCCCACCTATCACCATATATAAAAATCAACTCTAAGTGGATCAAACTATAAGAATCCTGGAAAAAACATAGGAAACACTCTCATGCACATCGGGTTAGATAACCAATTCTTGACCAAATCCCCAAAAACAAATGCCATTAAAGTTAAGGTAGACAAGTGGGACCTAATCAAACTGAAAAGCTTTTGCACAGCAAAAGAAACTATCAAGAGAGCAAGGAGACGACTCACAGAATGGTAAAAAATATTTGCTAATTATGTATCTAACAAGGGCCCAACATCCAAAATCTACAAGAAACTCAAATGAGCTGAAAGGAAAAAAAACAATCCTATTAAAAAGTGGGCAAAGGACATGAATAAACACTTTTCAAAAGAAGATATACAAGCATTCAACAGACACATGAAAAAATGTTCAGCCTCACTAATCATCGGATAAATGCAAATCAAATCCACAATGAGATAACACCTAACTCAAGTAAGTATGGCCATCATTAATAAATAAATAAATAAATGTGGTGTAGATGTAAAGAAAAAGGAATATTTTTACACTGTTGGTGGGAGTACAAGTTAGTTCAGCCTCTGTGGAAAGCAGTGTGGCATTTCCTAAAAGAACTAAAAATTGACCTTCCATATGATCCAGCAATACCTCTCTTGGGAATATATCTAGAGGAACATAAATCATTCTACCAAAAAGACACCTACATATGCATGCTTATAGCTCCACTATTCACAATAGCAAAAACATAGAACCAACCTTACTGCCCTTTGAAAGTAGACTGGATAAAGAAAATGTGGTAAATATACACAATGGAGTACTATGCATTCATAAAGAAGAACAGAATAATGGACTTCACAGCAAATTGGATGGAGTTTGAGACCATCATACTTAGCAATCTATCACAGAAACAAAGAACTGAATACTGCATGTTCTCACTCATAAGTGGGACCTGAACTTTAATCACATTAGCGCAAGGGAGGGATGGGCAGTCACTGGACACTGCCAGAAGAGGATGGAAAGGGGGGCGGCACGTAACAACACAAAAGGTACCAGATCCTAAACCAGGGGAAGTGAAGACCAGTTGGAGGCCCAGACTTCACCTACACACAGCCTGCTTGTGTAACTAATCCTGACTTGTATCCCACATCTAAAATAAAATAAATAATAAAGTGAAATAAAAGTTTAATTTACATAGGCTAGCAATGAACAAACCAAAACTGAAATTAAGAAAATCCTACTTACAGTAGCATTAAAAAAAAAAACTTAGAGAAATTTAACAAGAGAAACATAAAGCCTATACTCTATAAAACATTGTTAAAAGAATAAATTGAAAATCTAAATGAATGAAAAAATGTCCCCTGTTCATAGATCAAAATAATATTATTAATATGGTAATACTCTCCAAATTGATCTACAGATTGAACACAGTATCTTTCAGTATCGTGGCTGGCTGCTTTGTGGAAAGCTAAATTTCTAAAATTTATGTGGAACTTTAAGGAACTCTGAATAGCCAGAATATTGAAAAAAAAATTGACAGTCATGCTTACAAATTTCAAAACTTATACAAAGCAGCAGTAATTAATACAGTATGGTATTGGTATAAGGATAGACATATAAATCAATGTAATTGAATTAAGGATCCAGAAATAAACCCATGGGTCTTTAGTCAACTGATTTTTGACAAGGATGCCAAGACCATTCAATGAGGACAAAAATAATCTTCAACAAGTGATGGTAGGACAATTGAATAACCATATTCAAAAGAATGAAGTTGGATTACTAGTATTAGTTTCCCAGGGCTGCTGCAACAAAATATTACCACAAATTAGGTGACTTTAACAAAACAGAAAATATATTCTCTTACAGTTCTGGAGGTTAGAAAGCTGAAACCAAAGTCCTAGTAGAGCCATGCTCCCTCTGGAAGCTCTAGGGGAGAATTTTTCCCTGCCCCTTATAGCTTCTGGTGTCTCCTAGCATTCCTTGGCTGTGGCTTCATAACTCCAATCTCTGTCTGCATCTTTACATAGCCTTCTTTTCTATATCCTCTTGAGTCATTTCTCTGACTCCTTTTTTTTTTCTTTTTAATTTTCGAAGATGTGGGGTACAATTTAGGGTTAGGTATACAAATGTTCCTTATGCAGGTACTCTTGTTGATGAGGTGTGCCCCCTCCCTCCCCTGGCAGTTTCCCACTGCTGCCAATCCCACACCCCCCTCCCCTGGCAGTTTCCACCTTTTGCCAATCCCTTTCTTATAGTACTATGATAATTGTTCAAGGTCTGCTTATGAGTGAGAACATGTGGTACTCAGTTCTTTGTTTCTGTAACAGATCATTCAGTATTATAGACTCTAAGCCCATCCAAGTTGCTGCGAAGTTCATAATTTTGTCCTTATTTATGGCTGTGTTATATTCCATTGTGTGTATGTACCACATTTTTTTAATCCAGTCCTCTTTCAGTGGGTAGCACAGTTGGTTCCATGTTTTTGCTATCATAAATAATGCTGCAATAAACATGTATGTGCAGGTATCTTTTTCATAGAGTTATTTGAGTTCCTCCGGGTATATTCCCAGTAGGCGAATTGTGGGGTCATATGGAAGGTTGATTTTTAGATCTTTTAGGAATTGTCAAACTGTTTGCCACAGAGGTTGTACTAGTTTACACTCCCACCAACAGTGTAGAAGTGTTCCCTTTTCCCCACGTCCTCTTCAGCATCTGTTGTTTTTTGAGTTATTGATGATGGCCATCCTGACTGGTGTTAGGTGGTATCTCAGTGTGGTTTTAATTTGCATTTCTTTGATAACTAGTGAGGCTGAGCATTTTTTCATGTGCCTGTTGGCTGCTTGTACGTCTTCTTTTGAGAAGTGTCCATTCATATCTTTTGCCCACTTTGTAATGGGGCTGTTTTTTTCCTTTATTTTTGGCATGTTTGAGTTCCTTGCAGATCTTAGATGTTAGGCCTTTGTCAGGCATACAGTTGGCAAATATTTTTTCCCAGACTATGGAGAATTAAAAGCTTTCCCAGACATTCAATCCCTAAGAGTTTATGCCACCTCCAGACCAGCTCTACAAGAAACACTTAAGAAAGTATTAAACACAGAAGAAAAAAAAGAATGACAACATCCTTCCCAAGAATGCAGGAAAAAGATTGAAAACACACATAAATCAACTCAAAAATCAAAAGAAAGACAACAAACAAACAAATAGCAGCAACAATAAACTCTATAAGAACCTCATGACAGGGGTATACTCTCACATCTCAAGAATTAGCCTGAATGTAAATAGACTAAATGCACCACTGAAAAGATACAGAATGGCAAATTGGATAAAATATCATGATGCAACAATGTGTTGTCTCCAAGAGACTCATCTTACCAGAAAGGACACTCACAGACTCAAAGTAAGAGTATGGAAAACAAATTTTCAGGGCGAATGGAACACAAAAGAAAGCTGGAGTTGTGATCTTATCAGACAAAATACCCTTTAAGGTATCAAAAATTTAAAAAGATATGGAAGGTCACTACATAATGATAAACGTTTCAATCCACCAACAAGAAAAACTCCTTTCTTTTTTAAGAATACAAATCATTGGCTTTATGGCCCTTGTAAA
>CAUYQG010260156.1:0-10098 GCA_963574415.1 Tarsius wallacei | reverse complement strand
CCTCAGCCTTCCAAGTAGCTGGAACTACAGGCATGTGCTACCATGCCTGGCTAATTTTTGATTTATTGTAGAGATGAGGTCTCGCCAAGTTGACCGGGCAGGTCTTGAACCCGCAGGCCCAGGCAATCCACTCACCTCAGTCTCCCAAAGTGCTGGGATTTCAGGCTGACCTACTGAGCCCGGCAGGTTTTGTTCATTTAAACTGGGGAATTAAAATTTTCATTCAGACTTGTGTTTAGATCCTTGGAAATTATTTACTACTTTACTTTTGTAACTTTAAATTTATCATTATACAGATATTGTGCCCCAGAGACTGGATGGTGGTCTGGGGTAACAACTTAGTGATTTTCCCTAGGGGGATTCCTGAGACAGTGGCAATTATTGGACTGAAGTCTTTCCTGGATGAGGCCAGATATAAACTTGTCTTCTAATTACACAGATTGGCCAAAGGGGTTTCTCTCAGCATCACCCACTTCCTCCATAGCTTTCAGGCCAGTAAGCTTCATCTCAGTTTTTCTGTGTGGATGGAAGTCCAAATTAGATCCCCTAAGTGCATTGTTTTCTGCTGTTTTCTTTGCTGGATTTTACAATTATGTTAAATATTTATATAGTGAGGGTATGGGACTGGATCAGTGAAGAGAAAAAGTTGCTTAAGCATGCTGCCTCTACTAAGGCTCAGCAACAGAGCAAAACTATTGAGAGAGAGAGAGAGAGAGAGAGAGAGAGAGAGAGAGAGAGAAAGAGAGAGATTAGTTATCTGTTTATCTGTGTAGGATGGTAGGGTTTTGCTCCCAAATCCTAGAGACCTATGCTGCAATTCACCAATATGAGCCTGTCATATCCTCCAGACATAGTCAGTCTCTCTCCCCTTCCCGTCTCCCTCATTATCTCTCCTACTCCCTTTCTATCTGTCTCTGAGTCAGTGTCTCACTTTGTCACCTAGGCTGGTATTCAGTGGCACAATCATGGCTCACCACAACCTTGATCTCCTAGGCACAGGCTATCCTTTCATCTCAGCCTCCCAAGTAACTGGAATGGTAGGTGGGGGTCATCATGCATGTCTAATTTTACAAATTTTTTTTGTAAAGATAAGGTCTGGCTATGTTGTCCAGGTTGGTCTTGAACTCCTGGGCTCAAGCAATCCTCCTGCCTTAGCCTCCTAAATTGCTGGATTACAGGTTTGAACTAATGTGATTGGCCAAACAGCATCTCTATCAGCCACAGACACTTCAAGCACCATCAGGTCTGCTCGATCACATGGTCCAGGTGGCAGAGAAACTTGCACAGCAGCCTAGATCTCTTGCAATTCTTCCCCTGTTCTGGGTCCCCCAAAAAACTTTTCAGGTTATTTGGTAAATGGGCGTATAGCAAACCAAAGTGAAGAATATTTTGTCTTCACAATCCAAAGAGCATTATGGTAAGCATTATGTATCTTTATTGGTTGTAGGTAGGGCCAAATAAAACCACTTATCTTTTACCTTAGAGGATACATCTCAACATGCCCACACCAGTAGACACTAAAAATGTGACTGAGGTGAAATGCTTCAGTATTATTATGGTCTTCATTTCTTGCCATCTGACATGCAAATGTCTTGCCAACAAATCTGGAGTAGATACCAAAATATTCTCCCTATATCCCATCAGCACAATGTCGTTGCCATAATGGAGCAGTCTGATATCTTGTGGAAGAGAATGGTGATCAAGGTTTCTGTTAACTCCATTGTGACACAGGGCTGGAGAGCTGATGTGCCCTTACAGTAGGTCAAGGAAGGTGTATTGCTGGTTATGCTGGTGAAAGGTACGTGTTTCTGGAGGTCTTTATTAACAGCAATGGAGATGCCAGTCACGATGGCTCATGATTGTAATCCTGGCACTCTAGGATGAGGAGAGAGGATTGCTTGAGCCCAGGTGTTTGAGGTCGTCCCAGGCAACTTAGCAAGAAAATGTCTCAATGAAAAATAAAATAAATGATTCAGGCATGGTGGTGCACACCTGTAGTCCCAACTTCCAAAGTGGCTGAGATGGTAGACTCTGGTAAGTCCAGTAAGTCAAGACTATGGTGAGCTGTGATTTTGCCACTGCACTCTATCCTGGATGATAGGTAAGACTCTCACTAAAACAAATAAACAAAAAAGAGTTGTGGAGAAAAATGTGTTTGTAGATTAATACTGGGTACCAGGGGATATATTAATTTGTTCAAATGATGATACCACATTTACATTTTGTCCTGCAGCTGCATTTAAAGTCAACACCAGGCTTGATTCCTATAGTCTACTGCCATTATTCAAGATTCTTCTGTCTTCTGCACAGGCCAAATTAGAACGTTAAATGAGGATGTCATGAGAACCATCACCTTTGCATCATTCTTGATGATGGCACTCATCACTGCAATGTAACCGGGAATGCAGTATTGCTTCTGGCGTACTACATTAGGTACAATAGTCCCTATTCAGCCTTTCACCACACACTGGACCTCACACCACAGGTCAGAAAACCAACGTGGGAATTCTGGTAGTTTTTGAATATGTCTAATCCAATTGTACATTCCAGGTATGGGCATACAGCTACAGAATGGGCTTGAATTCTACTGAATTCACTATGAGAGAGATCTGGGCTCAAACCCAACTAATCATCATGTGACCTCCATAAGTCCCTTTTCAGACGAGAGGGTCACAGTGATATTTTGGTACTGCTGGAATTAGAATCAGTTTAGAGATAGTGTCACATTTGCTCTGGACAAAGGCCATCAGTCCCTTTGAGGAAGGCTGGGAGAAATATGAACAGTATAAATTTTGGTTGGCGTGCAAAGGACAGTGTTAAAAAATACCTGCTCTTTACTTTAGTTCAAGGGGTTATGGGTCTATAAACTGACTCAAGTCTGGGAATTTATTAAGAGACTATTACTCTGCGTTTTTATGAAGGTTAAGTTTTTGATCACTTGACCTAGAAGTTTTCTGTTTATACAGATCGAGTAGGGATTTAATATGTTTTTAAAAATCTATTTCACTTATTAGAACCTAAAGATTAGCTAACCAACCCTATGGGTGCACGAGTCAGACTCTTCTAATTGCTTCTTTTACTCTGTTATTCATAATGGTATCCACACCCATGATACCTCTGTTGGCTGAGTTCATCAACTTTGTCCCTCCCACTCTGAAATCCAATTACCCCCATCTCATTGATGTTTCTCAATTCAGTGGTAGCAGTTCCCACCTTAAGTTCTGGCCTACAGAGAAAAGCACCAGATAGCTATTCAAGAATGTTGAGACTCTTCTTATGAATTTATTTCTCATAGTACTGTTAAGATATATCTTCTGAACTCTTTCATTGTGGGAGATTAGTTTTCCTCCCTTTTTCACAGCTCACCACAAAGGGACACATGAGTCCTGGGAAAGATTAGTTCTTAAATGCCATATCCACTCTGGCATTACGGGCTCCCTAAGGCTTCAGATTAGTTTCTCTATAGTCAACCAAGGTAAGTCTGGCATTTTGAGTTCATGTACTATGGGCAAATTTTTGCTCCCTGACTTAGCTGACCAAATGTTATAATGATTTCTATCTCTGTGAGCTGCAGTATTAAATGTAGGATCTGTCGTTCATTGACCCATGATAATAAATTAGACTTTACTCAATATTGCATTCCTTTCACCGTTATTCAACATCCTCAGTATCTGCTCCTACACATGTTTCTCCAGATTTCTGAGTGTGTAAATTAGAAAATTTAGAGATGACTTTGGAGTTCATCACCTTTTACTATGGGTCACACTTGAACTACTCCTTTTTTGATGTGTGGGACTCAAATCTAGTCATAGGTTTGGAATCAAAGAAAGGATGAGAATCAGCAATGTCTTACATAGCAACTGCTTCATGGAAGTCTATTACTCTTTTCTCAAACAATGTTAATAATGCCAGTGAGGGTGGAGTATACGCTTCTATTGTTATAAAAAACTCACCAAAATTTAGGGGGGTTAATGTCCTAATTTTCATCAGGGTCTTCTCACACATCACCATTACAACTTTTAAGATCCAGCAACTTCCCAATTGGTGACATCATTTAGCTTCAGACACCTTGTGAGGCCAGGGATGTAATTTGCATTGTAGTTAAATAACTTCAAGAATGAGATTCTTCAACATTCTCAGCCTTGTGGCTACAAATGAGAAGAGTTTCATTCAACGTAGACCTAGAAGACTTGTGTCACTTATGTGATAATTGAACTGAACATTCAAGTATTTGAACTCATATTTTTCTCTTTCTCATTTTCTTCAGTGACATCCCAACCAATCTCATTATACTCATTGGTTTTCAAAAATGGTTCAAATATGTCATACATGATCACATAAAACCTTATACGTGTTGGATTAGAAGTATTCTATAATAATATTTCATATGTCCCTATTGTTACTTCATGCTGTGCTCTATTTGCTTCCAAAAGTAAAGTTATTAGTGTTTATAAATCGAATAAAGTTAGAGAGCCAATTATTAAAATTTGAGATGTTTAGAAAACTTATTTTTAAAATTCTGTTTTACTGGAGTCATCCCTAGAACCAAAATTTGCTATTGCATGGTTCTACAGAGAAACTTAACAGGATGTTTGCGTATCTATCTATCTATCTATCTATCTATCTATCTATCTCCCTATCTATCTATCTATCTATCTATCTATCTATCTACCCACCTGTGTATTTCTCCAGAAATTGGCTAACATGATTGTAGGGTCTTAGTGAGTCCAAAATCTATAGGACAGGCCAGCATCCTGGAGACTCAGATAAATATTGTGATCTCAGATCAAAGTCAATCTGCTGGCAGAATTTCTTCTTGCTCAGGGACAATCACCAGTTCTTTATTTTACTCACAAAACTCTTATTATTTCATAACATATTACATATTCTACTTACTGTTTAATGTTACATAATGACTAGAATATAGACCCAATATAGGCAGGTTCTGTATAAGCCTCTACTTTGTTTTTCCTGATAAATACTATATACCAGGAATTATGTCTGACACATATTAGACACTTAACATGTGCCTATGAAAACAGTGAATAAAAGTTTATCAACTTCCCCCAAGTTTATTTATAAAAATGGAGAAAATTCTTTTTGAGTCGTTCTCTTTTTTCCCCAGACTACCTTTTGTACAAAGTTATTCAAATTTCAAAAAAATAATACATTTGTGAGTCAAAACTCTAAGATTGGCAAGACACAAAGTCAGACTATTTTTCACTGATCTTTTCTCACTTCTTAGAACCCAAGTCTGTCTGTCATGTGATTTTCAACTGATTTCCTTCAAGCATCTCAGATAAACTTTCCCCTGCACCTCTCTCTTTCTCTCTCTAAATCTTTCTGTCTCTATCTATTTATCTTTTTATCTCTCTGTTTCCTTTTGTCTCTCTCTTGCCCAAACTTACTCAGTTGATTAAAACTAATAGCTACTTGGCACTCCAGCCTGGGCGACAGAGTGCGACTCTCACTCCAAAACAAAAACAACAGTAACAACAAAAACCTAATAGCTACTAATTACTTGTCAGTAATTTAACCATTATATAAATGTTTTTCTGAGACCTTATCAAATCCCCATGCACACATTGTCACTGTACTTACTGAGGAAATAATTACTTTTCAGCAAGGAGATGAGCTCATGGTGTCTCAAACATTTATCTCACCCTTTTGCACAGGTGCTCAGACTGTGACCATGGCAGTTACTGCTCCAGCAAATAAAGGCATTTGGTAAGTGGACCTTCTTTTCATATATAGACCACTATTCTTAGATTAATATATTGTCTGTCATAAAAATGTGATGTGAAAATACCATATATATCTCTTGGAGTAAAACCCGAATATAGGAAAAAATATTAAACAAGAATGAGACACGGGTATTGGATTTCTGAGACATAGAATCATATCAGTCTACCTGTCTTAGGCTGCCTGACATTCTTGTCTACCTTCTGTATCATAGCCCCTTACAATCACTCTTTAAAAATAAGTACATCAAAATTCACACTCTTAGCTCTCCTACTTGTAAAAGGGTAATGATGTGTTCAGTTCCTGCTTATACACCTGCTATCTAATAGAAATTGCTACTCAGGACATGTTAAATATTTGTGGTGGTGGCATTTTTTGCTTTGGTTGACAGTGACAGTTTGTCTCTAAAAGCTCTCTGTGATGAGGACAAAAATTATACACCTTCACCTCCTTTCTTATGCGTTCTGGGTGTCAGGATGCAGTTTATGGCACCAAAAATTTTATATCTACAGAAAATTTCTAGAAACTGTGTGAGGAAGGTAAGTTATATATTCCACTTAGAGAAACAAATCTTCTTTGTACAAAGAGTGACTAAGAGTAGTCAAGGATTAGGGAGCAGGAATAATTAGGGACAAAAAGGTGTTAATGTCTGATAAACGCACCTCTGACACTTAATCACATTTAAGAATGCTTTGATAGTACACAAGGCTTTGCATAAAGTCACAACTTTCTTAAGTCATTGGTCCACCCAGTATTGAAGCAGTGAAAGCTTGGTCTGATCTGACTGCTAAGATCTTAGCCACAAACCCTGTGGAGTGGGAATTTTCCTACCACTATGCCAGAAAGCAAGTTGTGCCTCATTTAGTTCCTAACTTTACGTTCTTGGAAGTCATTTTAGTAAAAATAAATTCTTCATTTTCCCATGAACAATTGCAGTTCTTAAAGGTCATATGGGACCCATGATCACACTGGGCTAGGATGCACAGATATATTCTCATCTCCATTATTTGCCATAATTCTATTGTCCTCACTCCTGATAATTTAATTGAGCTTAGTATGAATCAAATTTATTTGTGCAATTTATCTATGATTTTTTTTGGCTAATTTTCTCTTTATCCTATTTGGATTTGTTGATTAGTACGGAATACACATTTTCTCAATACACTCTAGTTGTACCCTTGTTGGTGGAGTGTGCCCCTCCCTCCCCTGACAGTTTCCCTCAACTGCCAATCCCACCCCCACTTCCCTGGCAGTTTCACACTACTGCCAAACCCTTTCTTACGGTATTATGATCATTGTTCAACATCTGCTTGTGAGAAAAGATGGTACTCTTCTCTGTTTCTGTGATAGACCACTGAGTATGATCAACTCTAAATACATCCAATTTAAAATATTTTCTTTCCAATGAAATTTTGAACAGCCTGTGTACATCTACCACATGAAGTTCACATGCTTTCCTCACTCACCTACTCTTCTCCCCATCCTTTCTGACACAGGGCCCAAATTGCTATTAATTATTGAAAATCTTTTGGGAAATGATTTTGTTTTTTTTAAAGCATCTATTTATCAGAACGTGTATTTTCCAAATTTCTATTGTTCCTAATTTTAAAACCAGTTATTTCACATTGTAATTTAATGACATGTTAATTATTATTGAGACAATTATTGAGAAATGACAGTTTATGTTTTGATTAAAACAAATTATTTAGAAAACATATACATTTTAAGGTATTATAAGTTTTTCTGTCAAATTGAATTTGACTGCAAAAATTATATCTTTTAGTTCATAGTATCATATAAATGTAGAAGAACTTTACTATCATACTATTCTTAAAAATGTTAAAATGAGAAACTGTATTTTATTTTAGTCTTTACATGAGCTTACAAAGTTCAAATACAAATATCATTACCAAAGTATGTTATAAACCTAAATGAAACATTTGGTAAACAAATACTTTTAAATAAAAAACG
This sequence comes from Tarsius wallacei, assembly GCA_963574415.1. Lineage (NCBI taxonomy): Eukaryota > Metazoa > Chordata > Mammalia > Primates > Tarsiidae > Tarsius > Tarsius wallacei. The sequence continues at coordinate 2,385 of CAUYQG010260156.1, read as the reverse complement.
TCTCTTTCAAAATGTATTTTGCAGTTGAGCGATATTTGTGAGAATTACATGTGCTATATCTGTGGATTTTTATTTTGTCCTGAGAAATGTTTTCTTACTTAAATTTCTTGCCTACAATATATATGCTTTTTTATTTGACTGCTTCTGTCTTACGGATAGCCTACTTTTTTCCCATTTTGCTGTATAAAATACTTTCAATTATTCCCAGTTTCTTATTGTGTCTTTAATCTTACATATATTTTACTATTTCAAATACTGTAATGTTGTCAAATTATTAGGGTTTCCGTCTATTAATTATTTAGTATTTTATTTTTTATTTTAAAGATGTGGGGTACAATTCAGGGTTAGGTATACAAATGTTCATTATGCAGGTACCGTTGTTGATGAGATGTGCCCCTTCCTCTCCTGGCAGCTTCCCTCAACTGCCAATCCGACCCTCCCTAGCAGTTTCACATTACTGCCAATCCATTTCTTATAGTATTATGACAATTGTTCAAAGTCTGCTTATAAGTGAGAATATATGCTACTCTGTTCTATGCTTCTGTGATAGATCACTGAGTATGATCAACTCTAACTCCATCCAAGTTGCTGAGAAGTCCATCTGTTTGGAATATTATGACTGCATAACATTGCACTGTGTATATGTACCCATTGCTTAGTATTTTTATCAACTTACTATTTAAAAAAACGCATGTTCCCATGTGCTTAATCTACTACATATCAATTGTTTGTGCGCATGCCAGTATATAAATATGTTTGTCTAAATGGCATCCAGTGGAAATGGACTGTTTTTCCAACTAGGTTTCAAAATATTTTAATGCCATGTATTTAATAAACTTTCTTTCTACACCTTTTGAATTCATTTTTCTAAAAATACTGTTTCAGACTCTCGCCAGAGCCCCCGGCCCGCGCGTTCCTTTTCCCCTCCGGCCGCGGGGTGAGCGCGCTCCCCACCGCCGTCGCGGCCTCCGCGGCAGCCCCGGCGGGCGCAGGCGGCAGCGGCGGCGCGCGAGGCCCGGGCGGACCGCCCCGCCGCCCGCCAGCTCGCGGGGGAGCCGCCCGCCCGGCCGCCCGCGCCTCGGAGACCCCGGGGGCCGACGCGTCGCCGCGCCCGGGGGCGTGAGCACTGGGCCGGCCTCCACCCCGCGCTCGCCGCGCCGCGGGCCGCGCCGCCGCCGGCCCCACCCATCCGGGCCGCGGCCACGGCCGAGACGGAGGAGCGGAGCCTGGACAACTTCTTCGCCAAGAGGGACAAGAAGAAGAAGAAGGAGCGGAGCGGCCGGGGGGCGGGCGGCGCCGGCGGGAGCAGCGGGGCCACGGGCGCGGCCGGCTGCGGGGCTGGCGCGGGCACCCGGCCGGGCGACGGCGGCGCCGCGGGCGCGGGGGCCGCCGCCAAGGCCATGGCGAAGGAGGAAGATGGATGGAAAGAATTCGAGCAAAAAGAGGTTGATTACAGCGCCTCAGAGTTCAGGCAATGCAAATCAGTGAAAAGGAAGAAGATGATAATGAGAAGAGAGAAGATCCAGGCGACGACTGGGAAGAAGGTGGAGGAGGAGGTGGTGGTGTAGAAAAGTCTTCAGGTCCCTGGAATAAAACAGCTCCGGCCCAAGCACCTCCTGCTCCTGTAATTGTTACAGAAACTCCAGAACCGGCAATGACTAGTGGTGTGTATAGGCCTCCTGGGGCCAGATTAACCACAACGAGAAAAACACCATAAGGACCACCAGAAATATACAGCGACACAGTTCCCATCCCTGCAGTCAACTGCCATGCACCTAGAAAGTCGGAAATACTGAGCCTCCGTAAGGATTGACTACCTCAGATTTGCTGCACTCCTGCGGATTTCATGTGGATCCAACTTCGGGACAAGAAGGTTACAACTGTTAAGTGTTGCCGATGTGGACTTTGGAACCAGCTCTACTGGGTTCTTTCCAGGAATCCTGCAGAAAGTCAGCCATCTGGGTTCTGATATGCTGTGAAAGATGAAGATTTAAGTGACCTTAATTAACCTGTCCTCTGCCCCACCCTTAGGGAATACTCTCTGTAGTAGGCTGTGGCTCCGTTAGCCTTCCTGGAACATGCTGCTCAGAAGAACTCGTGTGTTCAGAACATCTCTGTAGGGCTGTTATTTGTCATTTGAATTTTTAGTTGTATTCTGAGGTAACCACAAACTAAATTCACCCACTTGGGCCCACCAAGTGGGAAAACGGGGTGAGGGAGAAAATAACCTTGTTTCTTTTAGTAACTTTTTATTTGGATAGTGCTTTATTTTTGTTCCACATTAAGGCCTTTTTTGCTTTGACTTGAAATAAGTTCTTTGACAGAGCATATCACGTGGTGAAGTAAGTAACCTGAAGTGTGCATTAGAATTGTGAAATGTCTCGT